>VUQK01016818.1:0-11582 GCA_015106715.1 Bujurquina vittata
GGGGGGGAGTGGGGTGTTGTGGGCCGGGGGGGGGGGGGGGTGTGGGGGGGGGGGGGGGGGGGGGGGTAATGGCTTTGGGTGCTGCTCTAATTAGACAGAGGAGCCAGTAGATAAGAGAACCAGATTATTTTTCAGGGATTCTATGCAGGGTCATTAATTTGTCACTCTTAGTTGTTCAGCCACCTACAGAATGGAGATAACAGAAAAAGGAAATCATGGTAGAGCACATAGTTTTCCTGACCACGTGCTATAAGTACAGCAAAGTGATAGTTTATGGCAATTTAATTAGGCACACAGAGAATATACTACACACAGAAAGGCCCCCACTGGGGTTTGAACTGTGGAACCTTCTTGGTGGGAGAATATGAAAAAAAATGTCTTTATGCTGGGAAAAGGCTGTAAAGCAACGCTGAATGGACGTGCTCTTGGGAACTTCAGGTGACATTAAAAGCAGATGTAATCCTTTAGAGGAAATCACTGCACGGGCTCAGGAACACTTCTGAAAACCACTGCCAGTGAACACAGTCCTGCATGTAAAAAATGCAAGTTAATGGCAAAAGCAAAATACTGAGCTAGACAGACAGCATAATAGCAACAATGCGGTCTTTGGAACAATGAGTCTGGGGTTCAAAGCCCAGCCAGGGTGTGCACCTTATAAGGGCCTGACCTGAAAGTGAAGATCATGGCTAAGCTGAAAACCAAGACTATGTGAAGTACCCTCTGAAAGTCTACTAAGAGGTAAATGCAGCAATACTGACCGTCACTGAAACCAGCTGATCCATACCATGGCAACACTGATCCTTGAGATGCTTGCCTATAAGATTAATAGCTGTAAGGAGCAGGGCCCTCCATGGAAAAGAAGAATAGAGGCTAAGATCAAGGCAGCACAGAGGGAAGTCAGTCAGCTGTCAGAGCTGAAGAAAGGGGAGCCTAAGAAGTACAAGTAATTTGATATATATACCTGACAATGTATCAAACTGCATCATATATATTATAATTTAAATAACATTTCTTTATTAAAGTGTACATTTTTCTTCTATTGTTGTATAGTGTTATTGTTATAGGTTAAAATTACTTTAAAAAAAAGTTTGCAATGTATGATGATTTTCTCTCATCCACACCGGATCAAAATTATATATACAACCCCACTAATATTTGGTTAACCAGCCCTCAGCAAGTTGCTCCTCGGCCAAACGCTTTTGCTAGTCATCAACAAACTTCTGGCATAATTCTGGCTGGATATTTGACCACTCTTCTTGGCAGAATTGGTAGAGTTCATTTAAATTGGTAGGTTTCCTGGCACAGACCCAGCTAGTCCACACATTTTCAACAGGGTTGGCCAGTCCAGAAGCTTACAGAATTGGCGAGTTTGGCTCGCTGTGAGCCAGCCTGGTATCATGAAAACGACATATGAACAAGAGTGATTGTCTTTAAGACCTTTGAAAACATTCTAGAACAGAAACAACAACAAGGGAACTGTCGAGCAGCTTAAATTCTATATCAGGCAAAAGTATCAATTCAGTTTTTAGAAGTACAGCAAATGATGCATTTTAATGATAAAAAAGAGTAGGGTATGGGCATTATCACAATACCAAAGTCAGCTGCAGTTAGGCGTACGAAGACGACTTCTGCTGCATTCTGTATGCAGATCAGTGTTGTCTGTGCTGTTTGTCCTCTCAGCTCCTCTCTAACATAAGTGCGCACTTATTTAGAGTCAATTACAGACAAGACTTAATGAATGCCAGAGCAATCACACGTGTGTATGTGCACGCAAATGCCAGCGTGTGTGCGTGCGTCCAAAGAGAGGAGGAAGGAAGCAACAGCATCAACAAACCCCAGTGGGTACAACACACGGGGAGCATCAGGGGCAACACTGAGCGTTCTGCACGCTAATAAACCTGCTTGAATTAATGACATTCAAATGCCCAGAAACACCACAACAGCATTGCTGTAATTTGAGCTTGACACTCTCAGTCGTAGTCGTGTTGCAGCACGACCTGTAAGTTACTGGTCTCGGGCTGCCATCTATTGGCCGTTCCCCAAACACAACAAAACTTCAGTTTGTCTACCTCTGACCAGTGTTAAGAGATTAGCCATCAGTGTTTGATGGTGTGTGTAGTTTCAGAGGAAAAGGGCACTGTCATCATAGCTGGCTTATGTTATTGCTTTCATAAGGCGTCACATCTGATTTGATTTTCATCCTGCGTGCCTAAGAGAGGGTTACTGATTATCTGACAAACAGAAAAGGTCAGTTTATATGCCAATTTCATTATGATGTACCATACTCACAGAATTTTAAAAAGAATCACTTCTGTTATCTGTTAGCAGTAACAGTAACCCAATTTCTATATTCACTGTTTTGGTTCAAACCAAAATCATTTTATTCCTAGATAAATATCATGGGAAATCAGCCAAAATAATGGAAGAGGTATGTTTTTGAATTATGTACATTATAATAGAGCTTAATAACTGTAATAAATTCTAATTAGATTTTTTTTTATCTGCTCAGGTTTATGTTTCTGTTTTACCATTAATTACTTTGTTGAGTTACCTGGCTACTGCTGGTTAGACAAGAGAAGATGCGATTGGACCTGGTTAACAAGTGGACCAAACCATCCACCATCACAGCATGAAGGGAAGAATGGGATGCAATTGTATTTTAATTATTGTCCCTTTGTATTCATAATGATTGGATCTGCTAGTATATACATGTACATACAAAGCAGTGCCACGAAGCTCTCACCTCGGCATTTCTGTGTTGATGTTAATGCCAGAGGAAGAGTTTGTAAGTCAGCAAGTTACTGAGCGTTGGTGACTTTATGCACAATACACCTCAGCACTCAGCAACCCTGCTTTACACTCAGGTGATCTGGTGCGTCGTGGCTGAGTTGCGATCCTCTTTTCAATAATACCCCTTACAGTTGATCTCTACCTGTGTTCCCCTGATAAATGTTAAACTACTCACATACATGAATTTGGTGAATGCACAACACAGTCTTGATGAGGGCTCCAGTGGCGTAATTGGTTAGCGCATGGTACTTATAAAGCAGTAGCCTATGAAGCAATGCCAAGGTTGTGAGTTCAAGCCTCACCTGGAGCATAGCATTTAACCTTTCTGTGAACAGGCGACACACTTTTTGTCCTCCTGAATATTAGTGTGTATGCACCACATGTTGGATGTCAGAAGAGAAAGAGGAAGATTCATGGATGTAGTGAAAGAGGGAGGTTGCAGCAGGTTGGTGTGACAGAGGAGGATGAGAAGCTGTGGCAAATCCTAAAAGGAGCAGCTGAAAGAAGAAGAAGAAGAGTTCTCATTGCCTGGTAGCTAAAACGCCACCACTTTTAATTAAAAAAAAGACACAAATTCACCTTTGTAACAGCTTTTCATGACTACGCATATTAACCTACCTGTTGTGTTTTGTTTTTTTATACACATGTAAAAAAGGGTGAATATAAAAAAACATCCATTTGTGACTGGAGTGCTTTAAAGGCTGTGGTTTCCAGAGTGGTAAACAAATAAACAAAATGGCAATTAAGCCACCAAATACTAAAGTAAAAAACACATTTTACATGATTTTTCATGAAAGCAGTTTCCACAGACGTTAATGCCAGAAGCTGTGCTGTAACAGTAAGGCACGCTGTCCTTAGACTTCATCTAAGAGCATCCAGTAAGACAAAACTGCTGGTTAGAAAAGTACCAAAAAAAACCTGTGTTAGGTTGTGCCCAGTGCGAATGGGCATTTGATTAGCCCAGCTCGAGTTCAGTCACACACAGATCAATCATTAGTACATTGTTCTCCTAGTTCTCATGCACATTAACATATTTAGACAAACTCCTGAAAGCTTTCATGCACGGTCTTTTGTACATTAAAAAGAAAAATCTGGAATACACCAGTCCGTATAAAATCTTGAAATACTGATGGTTTTATCAGGAGACGTGCTCCTGTTTAGCCATAAGCTGCACTGTTTCAAACATCCCATCTTATCGCTCGAAATCAGGGCAGAAAAAGTCCAGCTTAGATTCCACCCACTAACATTCAGAGGAGGTGTGCATTTAGGTCGTACTTCTCACAGAACTTGTCTGTGATAGGGATGCAGGTGAGGTACTCGCACCAGTCGCACTTCACAGGGTAGACGTAGAAGAGAACGGCCAGGGCGGAGAGCAGACCCAGGAAGATCAGCAGGAAGACGCAGATTTGGACTCGCTTTCGGTACATATCGGAACGACCAAAGCTAGGGGTGAAAAAAACAGCAACAAAAAAAACAGCAACATTATTTAGTTCTTAATGAAGTTAGAAGCAAGTCAAAGAATCTCACAGCAGTCAAAGGTGCAGAAAAGTCTGTCATCAAGTCTGGTCATTGTTTTGCATCAAACTGCTTAAATCATCAAGTGCAATTAGAAGGTTTTAGTTGTTCTAACATCTAATCATTGTTCTCAGCAAGTGACTATCTTTCCTTTCAGATACTATGACATCAACATATTAAGAAATGAACTTATTACCCAGGAATATAGTTTGGCATCAATTTTGAATTAGCATTAATTACAGGAATCTACTAAATCCAAATCTGAAGACACCTTGAAATAAAAGATTCTGTTGGTTCAATGAATAGACACAGATTACTTTCTCTCTGCAAGTAATCTCATTAGCTCACTTACAGAAAATAAAACTATAGCTTACAGCATGTCGACTGGAGACGGCAGGAAACGGCCAGTCAAAGGGAGATAAACCCGGCTCAGCCAACTGCCTTGTTTCCACTGTGAATGCTAAGCTAAGCTAACCAGCTAGAGCTTAATATTTGGCTTTAAAAAAACAGTAGTGACCATTTTCAGTGTCTATGAACCAAACATGAACCATTCCCTTAACCTTACAGCTTTGTGCAAAAGTCTTGAATCGCCCTTCATTTCCTTATAATTTACACTCAGACTTTCTCATCATGCTTTAAAGTGGGCTTCAGTAATAGTTCTCCAGAAGTTCTGAAGCTCTTTCAAAGTTCATTGGCTACTTTTTCACAAATTTTTTTTGTTTGTTTGTTTAGCCACTGACCTGACCTTCAAGCATTAAAAAAAGCAGCTAACTCAAGGGATGGACCACTCCTGTGTCTGCACATAACAGACAACTAAGCAAAGAACCAATTTTAAAATGTATCTTTGTGTACTTTGCTACTAGCAGCCTGTCATGAACAGTTTATTTACATTTCTTTAGTTAAAGCTAAAGGTATACAGTAAAACAGTATTTTTTCACCAACAAGATGATTCCCAAATAGCTATTAGCTGAAAACTTGGAATATCTCAGTTTATGACTGGCAACGGTTTCATTTTTCTGCATGATGATGATCTCAAACACACTGCCAAAGCAGTAAAAGCATCCCTGGATAGAAAAAAACACAATGGAACTATCAGTCATGGATTGGCCTCTGCAGAGCCCCGACCTCAACATTACTCTCTCACTGATAAATTCAAAAACTCCAGGGAAAAGTAGCCAAAAGTGTAAATGAGGAATGTGAGGTGCTGAACTGGCCAATCAGAATCGTTGTGGGCTGCATTGACCTGACATGTAGTTACATTTTTCGAGAGGTGTGCGTCAGGTTATGCTGTAGGTTACAACATCAGATTCAGAGGGGTTTCTGGTTGACAAGTATCTTCGCTTACCTGATGTAGGGGAGGAAGGCGAAGGACAGGAAGAATCCGGACACAAAACCACAGATGTGGGCAAAGTTGTCAATCCAGGGAAGCAAGCCAAACGAGAAGAAGAACACAGAGATGGCCAACAGCTTAGCAAACGCCCGCCACGGTCGCTCGAGGATCTGCCAGCTCTGAAACAGCTCCACAAAAAGACATGCCAGGATGCCGAACTGGCTGCCAGCAGGGCCCACCTGGGAGAGAGGGATGAAAAAGATAATACCGGGACTGATAATCGCACACAGATCCACCAAATGAAAACAATATGTCATTTTTTGGTAACATCTTTTATTTGCTTATTCTATTTAACACTTTGGGGCTCTGCTTGTACCTCTGCTCTGTATGGCAGAAAGATGGCAGAGGCCAAGTTGCCAGTGATGCCACTGAGCATGTAGATGATCGAGATTCTGAGCCAGCCAGCCAACTTCTCTATGTCCCTCAGCACCGTCATCTGGAAAAAGACCGACACCAAGCAGTGCAGAATTCTGCAGAGAAAAGGCGATGAGTTATTATTAACACTGACCCAAATCCAAAGTGAACAACAGTTTCATGGCTGCTGTAAATACTGAAGGGAGAAAAGAGGTGCAGAAGTGCAGTCACCCAGCATGAAGAAACAAGGACAGCCAGAGCCGAGAGAACTGATCAGGAACCGCTGGGTTGAGGAACGGCAGCAAACCACACACATCATCCATGCAAGCCACCTGTAGGGCAACAGGGGAAAGCACAGTCATGACTACAGTAAAGCTCTGCTGCCACCCTGTGGAGGAACATGCCAGAGCTGAATGCAGTGCACAGTCCATTCTGTTCATCCCTCTGCACAGGCTCCAGTGGCGCAATCGGTCAGCGCGCGGTACTTATATGACAGTAATCTGCAGAGCAATGCCGAGGTTGTGAGTTCGAGCCTCACCTGGAGCAGCGAAGTTTTAAATCGGTGGTGCCTTATTAAAGAGGGGGGGGGGGGACGGGTTTTAAACATGCAGTTAAAAAGTTGTGTGTGCTGTTTGTCCTACCTGTGAGCAAAGAGTAGCGTCCTCGTGGAAGTAGCCATGCATAAAATCACAGTACTCTCGAGAAGTTATTTCACATCTGCAACACAAATCAGGCTTTTAAGTGAAGATTAATGTATCATTTTAAGATTTTACTCCTATACATTATCTAACTGAGTGATGGATCAATCCCTTTTTTCCGTTCAATGACGCTGATCCTTACCGTCCTTTGGTTCCAATGCAGCAGGGCCGGCCTGTGATGGTGCAGTCTATGTGGGGGAGGTTAGTGTGATTCCCAGAGCTGAACCTTGTGCAAACCTACAAATCAAAACCAAAGTCAAAGTTTACCCTCAGGTTACTGTTTTTTCTAGTTTCTGAAAATTGGTCTATTGAGCATGTGGTTGAAACAAACGAAAGCCTAAATCTAACCCTAGGACCTGCTGGTTAAACTGCTAACATGTAAGTGTGCTTACAGGCCAAGAGGCGATGTCATCCGGCCACTCATGTGGTGAAACGGAGGCTGGCTCCAGACAAATTCTACAAAATCAAAATTTACAAGAAATTACAGTGGACACTGCCATCTTCTAGCAGAATAACTCAGCTTCAACATCTCTGCACACTCATGAATAAAAATGAAGTCCATTCAGCAGACTGTTGTCTGAGTTACAAGTCCTTTAATTCAAAATTGAATGGTGCTAATCACAGTTTGTTGGTGAAGCAGACTGCAGTGTATGTTACCTGGGGTCCTGATGGCAGACTGCACCATGCTGCCGGAGTTTACCGTTCAAATGCGGAGCACTGGGGTGCTGAGGCCACTTTACCCACACCGCCAATGTGCTCTGCAGAGCCAGACAGAAAAACAACAACGATTCCTGAAGATGCTCCCTGTAACAATTCTATTCAGTATGCACTGAAATTATAGCAGAAGGTTCTGGGTAACATCTTACTGCAGTGTTTTATATGCAGAGGTTCTATAAAAGCACAGGGTGCCTTAAATAATCAGGCTGTAGTCAGTGGTTTGACTCTCAAATCTAAGCTGGTTTCACTGACCGAACACTCCTCCTGTAAAGTCTGCAGGCAGCCGGAGCGATCATTCCTCACACAGCAGCCCGATTCTCTCTCGAGCGCTCTCTTCTCCTGGATCAGTCTGTGGATCTCTTCATCTTGACGCATACACGGGGAAAACTTGGCTCCCAGGTGAATCAGTGCTTCCTGCAACGAAGCAGAGATGACATTACAACTTGAAAGAAAAACGTCAACTTTAGAGCCTGGTTAATCAGCCAGAGTAAACAAAAACAATTACCCCTTGACAGACATTACAACTGAATTTAACAGCAATGCAATATTCATATTCACAGCTTTTATTATGAATCTGATTTCAATATGGAATACATTTTGGAAAGTATCATATAACAGGACCCTAGTGTGTTAAATACTAATACAACAGAAAGTTGATATTTTAACCATTTATTCCTTTTTTCAGTTATGTGCTTGTGTCACGTGCACTCAACAGAAACAAGTGTTCAAGTGTTACAAATGAATACATGAGCAGATTATACACTTTATTGAAAATTTCTTTAAAAATACCCCCTCCTTCAATTTTTGTGTCATTACATGATTTAAAAAAAAAGTCACCTGATCCTCAACAAGTCTTAAAATGAGGTACATACAACCTCAGATGAACAACACTACATGACATATTACACAGTGTTGTTATTTATTTAACAAAAACTGAGCCGACATTCAGAGACAGTGTGTAAAAGACTAATTACACCCCCGCTGATTCCACAGAAATTAGCAGCCAGGTGCTGCTGATCAAATGCACTTGATTAAATGATCATCAGCAAGAGCGAGCACCTCTTTAAAAACACAAGTTTGGGCAGTTTTCTTTTATTGTGTCCTGAGATGTAAAACCTTTTTCACAAATGTCTGTACTTTTTCTGATATCATAACTTCAATTTTTCAAAATAATCTGACCTACTCTAACGGTATAGCAGTACCTCTTGAAAGAGCTGTGATGGTTGTCAATCACTGACTCAGACACATTGCAGCTTTCCCACTGAGACCATCACACTTATGAGCTGAAAAAAGCAGTAGTTTGAAGGTGGAAGGGGGTCGATAAAAGACTGAAAATGCTTACCGAGCTTGGACCCACCCAGAAGTTTTGTTGTTGCACAAACTTAACGTTTTCATAAACCCCCTTGTTTCTCAAAACCTCAAAAATGAAAAACAAAATATTTTATTATTCAAAAATCCATAGCAAAGTAGCAGTAAAGCATTATAAAGGTTGTACAGTTTGCTTACCGAGTCTACAGTTTCGTGCTGTGAGAAGCCTATAGGGGCAATACCGTAAATGGTGACGGCCAAAATGGTAATGAGCAAATGGACGCAGGTGATCCAGTAGGTAAAAAAAGGCCTGGAGAGGGAAACACTTTTACATTTAATCAGTTATAGACCGCCATTCGTCAGAGTGAACAGAGTCTGTCTTACCTGTGATCATCCATGTCTTCAATCTGCCGCTTGACATAGCTGTCAATGCGTTTGCGATATGACCGGTTAGTGAGACGACCGACTATGCCCAGCCCGTACGGCCTTTTCTCTCTGGCAAAAAGCTTCTTAACTGGAACCACAATTCTTTGTCCCCGCTGCTGATGGCTGCTGACACTCACCACCTCCTGCTTCAGACGGACTTTGGGTTGGACCACGGAGCCGTCTTTTGCCTTCCGCCACCCTCGCTCTAAGGGCCTGAGTGGAGAAGGAGGGAGTACTCTCAGTAATGAAACTTCATGTGTGCATGTGAAAGATATGGTATAAACCCTACATCATGAGATGACTCCTCTCCAGTTCATTCCTATCCAGGGCACTTCCGGTGAGCTCACTCTCATCCAGCTCTTTGATAGCAGCCTCTGATGGAGTCTCAAAAACCTCGTCAGCATAGCTGGACAGCTCGTCCTGCAGGCCATCCTGCAGAGATGAAAACCGAGTAAGGAGGAATTTAAAGCAAGCTCATAGATAATTAGTAGACAGCGTATGTTCAGACTGCAAGAAAACATTACTTGCTACAGTCACATCATTTAAATTAAGCTCAATAAATTTATTTTTCCTGCAGAAATCAGAACATGTGTTTACTACATTTCGCATAAACATTTTTACTTCATAAGTTCTGTATGGCTGCAGGCTGTAGAACTAAAAAATAATACAGCAAAAATTAGCTATACTGTAGCTAAAGTAGAGCCATTATCTACTGACTTTATTACTCTTTAATTTAAAATGAGTGTCAGAGTGACGAAAAGCTTTGCGAGAGCGTGCCCACTGCTCACTCTGGTAAAGAAAGAAGTATCGAGCTCATCAGGGAAATCCACGGTGTCATCTTCAAAGAAACTAGGAGGCATGAAACTCCGCCTGCGCCGTCGCCCAGCGGTGCTCTCGCCTAACGTCCGGCCCTGAGAAAAACAATCACACATGCATATATCATCATTATTATCATAAACACACATATCAGACACAGATAGGAGAAATTTCTAAGTCATGTCAATAACAGTGCCTTAATAATAAAGACATTATTTTACAGAGTGTTCTGCAACCATTGCCAAATGAGAGCTGGTTTATATTAACATTATTAAAGCCTCTGCTTATAGAAAGTGTCAGTCACACATATTTAAAGACTGCTTTTAGCCTGAGGGTGTCAAATACTACTAGTTTAGCTCAGTGGGTGAGCAGGTGGCCAGAATGCAGCAGCCTGGGTTGGAGTCTGTCTTCTCTTCCTGTCTATCGTCACTGCTCCACCAGCCAATAAAGGCATTAATGATAAAGCAAAAGCCACTAGTGGCACGCAAGGCGGTACAGTAGCTTCATGAGAATGCTCACATGTGTGCTTTTGTGTGGCGCCACATTTAAACACAAACAAACACAAAAGGTCAGTGTCATTTTTTTAATGTGCAGGATTAATATTGCAAATAATTTAAGCAAAAGGCTCTTTTCCTAAACCCCGTGACACCCCAGGAAGAGAGCAAGCTGTTATTCCTTAATTATGGTGTGAGATGTTTATGAAGCATCAGTGGCTTAACATATAAGCTCAGCTCTATTGGAATATTCTGAAAATGATGCATCAGATAACAGAGCATTTGCTGAGCATTATCAGGGACCATCTGCTGTTAAAACTGCCACAGTAATCCCTGTCACTCTAAACAGCAGTGTAATTCTTTTACATATGTATGTTTCTGTAGCTTGTAGTTCATCTAAGGAGAGTCACCTGCACACTGCTGTAAAATATAGGACTTGACTTTAATCCCCAACAGGACAAGCTGATTTCATGTATTACATAATATGACTGTGTACAGAAAAACCCATCCAAATAATTTGAGTAGGAGAAAAAGACATGTCACAATGTAACAAGTGTCCCTTTAATGTAGATCAAAGTGCATATGTGGGCTATGCTCCTTGAAAAGACTGCATAAGCTTTTAATGCCAACAATGACGACCCGTTGCAGAAAAGTTTAGAAATTTAAACTGCTTGGACATCTTGACTGGCAGCAGCTTAGAAGAGCTCAAAGCAAAGCAACAGCATATTATGTTGATATATTTTTCTCTTTTTCTTTTTTTTTAAAGTAAAGCCTCCTGTATAAACAAAAAATGTACACCTTCATTAGCGCTGCAGCAGCCTTGAGACTCATGACCGCGACAGACTCCCGCTTGCGTCGTCGTGGGAGCCAGTTGAGGGCGGAGCGGGAGCTGGAAAATGAGCAAAGGGATGCGGTGCCGGGTGTCATGGGAGTTTGCGGGGCACTGAAGCCGTCTACTTCTTCCACATTGCGGAAGGCACGACCCCGAGCCAGGGGGTCTACGATCTGCACACAAACACACCACGCACATCGTACAAGTGCGTTGGTTCACCACAGCCTTTTTTTTTTTTTTTT
>VUQK01016818.1:15735-38845 GCA_015106715.1 Bujurquina vittata
GGGACTTTGGTCCCCCACACACACAGCAAAAATTTCCAAAAAGAAAAAAAAAAAAAAAGCAATAATGTGTCTGGCTGTCCTCCCAGGGTCCCTCCTCAAGAGCTCACATAAAAGAATGTGACCTACTGGGCAAAAAAGAGAGCGACTCTGGTCCTCGTCAAGCTGAACATTTTCCCATATCAACAGCCCCAACGAGCTCTATCAATGAGTTCCTTCTCTCTCTCTGCCTGTCTGTCTCCCTGCCTTGTTTTGCAGGAGTAAATGTAAACACCAGTTCTCCCTCTAACACGCCACAGGAAATGGAACATTAGAAGGAGTGAAAGAAAAAAGATCATCATGCACATTAGGCAAGAGAAAAGATGAAGGGAGTGCACCTTAGACATGCCTGGACATGACACATTACTGTATATACGCACTACCAGAGAGGTTTATTTCCTCCGCCTCATTGCGCCGAGTTTCAACCCCACCTTGCGCCGCAGTTCCGAAATTCGTGTGAGCATTTTAAGGAAGTGAAACTAAGCGTGTGAACCTCAAACTGCTGTCATTATGAGCCTCGGTGAATGATAAACTTATCTTCCGTTTAATTTTGTGGCCTAATCTGTCAAAATGAATGCCTCCTTAACATGAAATATGACCTATTAAGAGCATTGCTCTTGTCCTCCAGATCAACAAACATCAGGGTGTCCTCTCGGATACCCCGCGAGCGCACAACAAATCACACTCAAAGACACGCTTTGTTTGAACAGTAAAGATTTAGCCTGGATTCATGAACTCTTGTGGAGGAGACACCTCAGCTAACCTCCACAAGTCACGTACAGCCACATAAATTCTCTCTCTTTCTCAATCGTATTAATTCTCTCACTGACATCAAACGCTTTCTGTGCCTGTTGCACAAATGCAAATACAAAGCTAACAAACCTCTGCAAGATAAAGTTAAGGCATTAGCATGCTCTCTTTGAAGAGTATCGGCAGGTTTGAGGTTTGCATCTTCAAACATTTACATTCAATTTAATTCAGTTTAAGGAGCGACTTCAAAGTGTCGCACCGCTTTGAAGTGGCGTGACACACATAAGCTAGTCCGAATGGGTGCCTGTGTTACTTTGTCTCTCTCGAATTGTGTGGTCCTGCGTATGACCTGCACTAATACCAACACACCTCTTATATTCATTTTCATGCAACCATCACAGCATCACCTCTTCCTATAGCTTTGTTTATGGGCTGTGTTTATGTTTTGTTTATTGTTTTTTCTGTGTTCCCGACCCCATGAAGCAAAATCCTCTTCAGCACTGCATCATCAATACTCTGCCCGAAGATAATGTGCACTTGATATTTGTTTCGCCTACAGAGATTTCTCTGGATTTCTTATTAATCACATGCACCATAAATAATGAAACCCAAAGAAAAGTTGTTTTTAAAATGTTCAATTATTTGCCCACACAGTCAAACTCAAGGCCCGCAGGCCAGATGCGGCCCATGAGATAATTTTACATGGCTATTATGTGGCGTTAAATAGCGCTCCTATCACATATGCTACAAATCCCACTATGCACTGCATCGGCTGCTATGCAGATCAAGACCTGTGCTTCTCCCAATATTTTCTTTAAATGTGTGGCAACAAATTTTTTTTGAATTTTCTATTATTTTCAATTAACTATTTTAATGCTTCATAGATCAATATATGCACATTTTACACAGAATTTTATTTTTTTCAAAATTAAAATAGTATAGAGACAACAGAGATGTGTCACCTTTTGAATTAAATAGTTGCCTAGTTGAACACACGATAACTATTTGGACATATAAATGTTAGTCCAGTTTTCAGTCTCGGTTTAGCTGTTTTACTCTAAATTACAGCTGGAACAGGCATTAGGCAAAATGTCTTTGGCATCACTGGATAAAAAAAAAAAAAGAAACCCATAATAACCTTTCAGCATACTGTAAATCAAGTGGGCTGACAAAGAACTGGACTCCTTCACTTCCTCTGGGCTCTGTTTTCAGGATTTAGGAAATCAAACCTTTGACCTACTCCGGGTCTTTTCAGATCACGTGAGCAGTTTAAAGGATGAAAATGAGTCATTCAGTGGGTTAGACAGTAACTTTTCACCTGAAGGTCTGGGTCAAAACCCAACTAACCAACTAATTAAAGCCATGCAGCACTGCTGGCCCACTGGTGCTTGTTTAAGTACAATAATCTACTACTAATCAAGACATAAGAAAAAAGGTTAAACAAGCAGCTATAACTTGCTGTTATCCTGCCCCTTCTTCCACCTCTCATGTACCTGATGATCTGTTTTGGTATAGATGAACGCCGTCTGGTCAGTATTTTGGGAATACAGGACCGCCTTCGGATGGTTGACACCCTCCTGGGGCTCCTCTGGCCCTTTGGGGGAACGGTGTTGACGCGCTCAAAGCGCACCCTTTTCTCACTACATTCACATCGGGGTAAGAGGTTTGCAGGGAAGCAGTGAGGAAAAGTAAAATAAAAGGCAAGGTCAAAGGAAAAGGGAGGAAAAGAAAGAAGAAACAGAGGAAGATTAATCAGAAACAAAGCTGCAGCTTCTAATAGTTTAGCTGAGGAAACATTAGAATTATAGATTGTGCTTGCAGAAAGAGGAAATTAGCAGCTGGAAAAATCAGGTAGAAAGGAAAGTTCTCTTCATATATTCCTGTGTGCATGTGTGGGCCTAACCTTTTAATGGACTGAGTGATGGAGGGCAATCTCTCCATAGGAGGTCTGAGGTAGTTGTTGGACGTTTCCAAGGCAGCAATACAGGCCTGAGGGTTTTCCCCCGGCATGCTGACACTGCGCAGACGCCTCACCGGCTGCTACACACAAACACGCAGACACCAACAGATGATACAATCATCCTCTGTACCACTCAGAATGAGCAAAAATATGCAGAGAAACAAGTAAATTATACACAGAAGACGTAATCTGTTATGGTTAAGGCTTTCATCTGTATGCCATGGTCTTCTTCATCGGGAGGAATTTGTTCGGTTGTCACCATGTGAAAGTCTATTATGGTCATAATTTTACACCTCTTGTCTTCCTTTTACTTTTCTAAACTGCTGTTCTAATAATCTCCTAATCTTATCCAGCCACGTTTTTGAGTGTTGTGACTTTACCTGGTTGAGCGCAGGCGTGTCGTCCGGTGTCAGCTGGATGGTTGGGATGTCCAGTTTGAGCCATGGTGGCTTCTTCCTCTGGAGGCTGCTGCTCCTGCTGCCCGGCTGATCCATGCTCGGTACCTCCCCCTACGCCTGCCAGCTGGGCAACACAAACAGACAAGGGAATGGGTTCTTGGGATGAGTCACACAGTTAGAGCTTGTGCTCAGACGCATTAGTGAACTGTCACGAGCCAAAAGCCAAAACTGACCAGCTTGGTTGATTCATTAGAGACAGTGGACAGAGCGGGCTAATAATCAGCTGCAAGCCATGTCGCCCCCTGATGTGAGCTCATATAGCTACAGTGTGGAGGCAAATTCCTGAATAAACCAACGGCTTCACCCAAATGTATGAGGCCACTACTCCAACAATTACAAGTGTCTTCTCCAAATAACCTGAATCACAGAGTGAAACTGAAGTTGAGTGACTGAAGCTCAGTAGAGCAGATCGATCATTAGAATGAAATAAACATACTGCTGGTAGTATTATTAGCAGCAGCGGGCCAGTAATTTATTATTTTTCACATGTTAATTTAGCCAGTGTGTGTCACATGCAAGTGTCACTGTTAAGCCCCTGGCGTCCAGACAGAGGGATAACTCCTCAATACTGATAGGTTCAGTTTGCTCCTTTTTAGCAGAACTGCTCCAGATAAAGCTCAAACTCACAACCTCAACATCACTCTGTTTGCTACTCTGTTATAAGCACCGATGGAGCACATTTAGATACCTTAATACGATAGACGCATAATAGATTATACAAGTTGAACTTTCACTTAACCTATCCTAAAAACCAGTTAATATTCCCTCCATTCCCACAGGATGCTCTGCATTTATCCGCAAACTAAGACCTACAAACTCCTCCCACTGGAGTTTTGGGAGCGCATTGGTGCAGCTATGTTTCAAACCCACAAGGTGGCACTAAGCTGCTCATATGTAAGGCTTGTGCTCAGATAAACACAAATTTGCCACTTAAGAAGAGAGACAGGGAGAGTGAAAAGGGTTTTTCCTGTTTATCTGTTTCCATGGAAGCCGTATGGAAATAAATGAGACCAGTCTGTTTGTGAATGTTTGCTGTGGAAATTTTTAATAATGTTAAAAAAAAAAAAAACCAGCAAATTATTTTCCCTTAAATTATGAACCTTAAAGCTACTGCTGCTTCAAGTCAAGCAGTGATGCAAAACCTGTGCACATTTTGGCTGCCTTTCAGGAAAACTCGGATAATTATAATTATGTGTACAGCAGAATGGATCCGACTCCACTGTTTTCAATACTTAGAGCTGTGTCTGCAGTACACCAAGCAGTGTCAGCCAGCCTGCCACCGACTGAAGTCTGGTGAAGGAGAGAAACTGCTGTTACCAAAGATGACAGCATGAGACCACATAAATTAGCAGGTCAATTATATTGGTCTCCAGTCCTTTTGTTAATGGGTAATTTTCATGCAAACAGACTGCAACCACTCCTTAAAATAAACTTGGTAGTAACAAGAGCGGGGGTTCAATAACCATTTAAGGCTAAATATCATAAACTCAAGTGGAAGCAATCTCTTTCAGTGTGCCTCAACTATGACAGGCAAAATGTGCTGTAAACCTCATAAATGAGAGAGACCAACATTCTGCTGCTCCAGGTGAGGCTTGAACTCACAACCTTGGCATCACTCTGCTGGTTACTGTCTTATAAGTACCATGCGCTGGCCAATTGCGCCACTGGAGCCTCTGCAGAGCTCTGCTGTTTTGGGAGAGCAGTAGTGTACTGTAGATGTTCCTCAGCACCACAAGGTGGCACAAGTCTTCTCATGGGAAATACTCAATTTTTTTACTTAGATAAGCAAATGCCACTTATGAACAGAGACAGGGATATTAATAGTCACCAGTGAGAGTGCTCCCACTCTTTAGGTTAAGTGGTCTAAATGCAGTAGGCCACCTATTAACTGACAGCTTTAAACAAAAACAAAAAAAACTGATAGATGAACAACTGAGCTGCACAAACAAATTGGGGGAAATCCACACAATAGAAACCAAAGCCTCCACTCATCCTGCTGCTTGCCGCTTAATGAGTTTGAAGACTGAAAGTGGTTTTCCTGTTTAACTGTTTCAGTTGAAGTTAAATGGGGATAAATGAGATACCTTATTATGACTTTTTTTTCTATGTTCACTTTTTAAAAAAATGACCATTAATGTTCAAAAATGTGTCTGTATTTCAGCTCATTTTGAGAAAACGTCTTTCTCGAGTCATGGTTACAGCTTGTGCCAAGTGAAAGTCATTGTGTATGAGTGAAGGGACTATTACTGCATAATAGGACATCTGCATGGGGCTCTGGTGAGAAGTAATGAGCGACCACCAACAAGGAGCTCCTGCAGATTTCAGCTGTGAATCATTCTGTGATTCAGGGCGGTGAGTGAAATTACAGGCTCCCCTCTTTTGCCATAAAGTCATTTAAGTCAACAATAATCTCCTCCACCATGCGTGGTCCTGGAGCGAATATTCAGACTTCTGGCCAGATAATCAACGGCGGCAGCTGGGGGACTTCTTGACACAAACTGGCCCGGACAGGACGGCATGTGCTTCCGAAGCCCAAGAGCTGCTGCACACAAACCTATAGAGTTGCAGCAAAACCGCAAGGAAATATCTCTTTTTGGATAACTTCACTTGTAAACGAGAAGCAGTTCAGGAGTGTATTTTTCACTCAAATCCGATTTTCTGGTGTATCTGCTCTCAGGCAAAAAGGCCATGTCTATTTTGATACAGTGATCTTACAGTGGTGCCTACAGAGCAGGTGTGAACTTGATGTTCCCAGTATAGGGTGGGTGTTTGCACAAATAAAGTGTGATTACTCAGCTGCAGATGGGAGTAGGAGTAGTAACATAACAAAGAGCATGAGTTGAGCATTTCCTTTGTTGTAGCTCAACAAAGCTGTCAGAAACGATGTGTTGAGCTGCATTAAATACTGGAGCCACTCAGGCTGGTGGGGTTTGGGATGTTTGGTTTGGCTAAAACTAACAGATCTGCTAAGTATGGTTTATTTTGGAGGAGATATGACAGATTTAAATGAAAAATGGGAGAGTCCCCCACAGTCCATTTGTGTAGGTGGTAAAAAAAAAACATAAAAAGTTGGTCCTGACAGAATAATCTTAACATCTATTGGATTCCTTCAACCTTAATTTTATTGTTCCCTAATGGGAAGCATAATACCTATACGACAAATGTAAAAACAGCTGTTAAATATCAACACAAACCATCAGTGACAGCAGAACACAAGCCTATAAGAACCAACAGCAGTTCAGTGTCATCCCTTATGAAGTAAAATATCTAAATATTGCCTTAGATTGCCAAATATTTTGTGCAGACATTCATGGTTCCCAGAGGATAGGTCTACTGACTTTGATGATCCCCAGACTCCTCTGCTACCACCACCAGGTTTATATTTGTGGTTTTGCATGAGATGTCTAGACTAGTGTGAAATTTTCTACAGATGTTTCTCTCAAGATAAATCATTAGGCTCAATTTTCTACTTTGGTTTATGGTAAAAACCTGCAAAGCTAATCACATCCTCGTTAGCTTGCACTTTGTGTTTTGTCTTTAGTCCAGCAGATCTCTTAAAGACTTTTTAAAGATGATTATAAATGCCTTTTTAAGACTTACTTTATATCCATATTGGCAAAAACCAGGATGAAGAATTTGAATGAGAATCACAGAGCCAGAATTACTTTGTAGTACAAGTCCAGAGCACCACCACTTTAATGTTGGCGTGGCTCCAAATGCTGTCTGGAGTTACAGGAGTAATGCTGCTAATGTTGAGCGGGCTGCACTGGGGTTGGGATTTTGGTACTGCTGCCACAATACTGGGTTTGCTGGTGGTGGTGTTATGGCAACCAATGTTTTTTCTGACTTTGTGTGCAACTGTAAAGCTTAACTACCAACATGTTAACTTATGAGTGCACATTAGCACACACACACCACAGTGCAGCACACAAGCTGGGTGTGCTTGATGCAGGCTGCACAATTTGCATTGGTGGTTACTGGTTCCATTTTGGTTTCAATTTGCAGTTTTGTTACTGAAAGATCAATAAAAATCAGCAGTTAATAGAATTTACAATTATTAATATTAATATTTGGTGTGACCACCTTCATCCCGTAATACAACCTGAACTATCTTAGGCAGCTTTCCTGTAATTTCTTTAGAAATAGTACTCCAGGCTTTTTGAAGGACATTCAAAGCTTTTCTTTGGATGGTGGCTGCCTTTTGTTCTGTTCACTGTTTTTCTATCCAGGTATGCTTCTACTGCATTGGCAGTGTGTTTAGGATCTGTGATACTAGTTTGACAACTTAAGGTAATTTTCTGTGTTCATAAATCATGACTTTTTGACACTGTGTTTCATAGTTGGCTGTAGACATTCACTGCTGTTACTCACTTTGTGCATACTGCAGACAATTTGAACCAAAAATGTCTAATTTGAATTCATCACTCCATCAGACCCGTTGCCACTGATATTCAGTCCAGTTCTTGTATAATTTGGCATATATCAACATTTTCTCCCGGTCTCCTTAAGAATGGCTTCTTGACAGCCACCTTTCTGCTGAGACCATTTCTGATGAAGCGTCAGTGAACAGTAGCTGGATTAACTGAAGGCCCAGATGCATCAATCTGGTCCTGTCTCAGGTCTTTGGTGGATTTATTTCCCCCTATTTCTTAAGGACATGACTTTCAGACACTGTTCATCTGCTGTTGGTAACTTTTTAGGCCTGCCACTTCAACTTTTGTCCTCCACTTGTCCAGTTTCCTCAAATGTTTCAAGGACACATTGCACGACAAGCTGAGATCTGTCAGGTTTTTGGCTTTTTGTCAAGTTTATCGCTCTCTTAAATCACATTGTTGGTACAAAATTACTACTTTATACCTGTCAAGCTGTGTTAAACTGTGTTCAACTAAAGAAATGGGAACAAATTATGTGTTTTTGTGAATGGCTTTTATTAACAAAGTGCCTGAAAATAAAATTTAAAATTGGCTCTTTGATAAGTTGATAAGTTGAGTTTTTCACGCTTGAATGTTTCATAGGTCAGTGTGAAGGGATTTGTGACTGGACTGAAAATGAGTGAAAAAGCAGCCAGCGGCCAAAGAAAAACTTTTGAAAGACCTTCAGAAAGCCTGGAGAACTATTGCTCAACACCACTTTAGAATTACAAGAAAGTCTGGCTTCCTGGAACCAAAATATAAATAAATAAGGGGTGCCTCAAGACTTTTGCACAGTATATTATATAGCAAACACTAACATAATAATGTCAAGTTTCAAAATGATCAAACAGATACAATTATAATGTTGATTTGAACTTGGGTTATCTAATAAAGGACTTCTGGAGTCCCCTTTTGAACGTTGAGAATACATATGTAAATGAACTGTGCATTCATACACTGGACCAACACAATTTTTGGTTACAAAGTAGAATATCAAACAAAAGCTGGATTCAGTTCCTTTTGCCTCGTAGCAGTGTCAGTGTTTTGGTCCCTTTGCGGTCACATGAAGGAGTCTGTGCGTTCTTTTATAAACACACCCCTGCAAATAGAAGGCTTCGCTATAATCCTTTGCTTCACCACATCCTTTGCTTATTTTGTAGTGGTGATATTGTGTGCGTTTGTGTGTGTGTGTGCACGTTGACATGAACTCAGGCACTCTGATACACACTTTTAAAATAAGGTCTAAATATGCTCAACCTACACGCTCACTCACATGCATATAGTATATAAACACTCACTTCATAGCCCTCGTTTCAGCCCCCGCACATCAGATGTTTGCAGGTCTCCACTTTGCTGAAAGTGCAACGTGGTCCAAAATCAATATCCCCATTTTTCATCTTGTTTTGTAACATTCGCCATTTGTTATTCCATAATCTTGATCTCTCTCTCTCTCTCGTTTTTGTTCTCTAGTTTTTTCATGACAGGCAGATTACAGAGTGTAATCTCCGTGCTGTGTGCCACATGGGATTGCCCTGCTGTTCAGCCACAGAAGCTCATACCGCCCACAGGATGGATGGAGATACTGCTGCAGTAGTGACAGCAGCAGGAAGCGATGTCACTGATATTAGAGATTCAAACTCAAAGAAAGAGTAAAAGTTACTGTCATCACATAATCATACTGACCAGTACTGAGCCTTTGCATTTCATCATTTCATTCGTCAGATTTTAAATTTTGAATATTGTCCTCTCCTTGCTGAAAGCTCTCAGACTGAGTACCTCCTCTGGATGCAGCAGCAGACTATTTATGATTGCAAGAAAGGACATTTAAAGACTTATTATTTTGCGAGAAGTTCTCATTTTACCATCAAAACCCCACATTTATGTCACAATCACACCTGCAGTCATGTCAGAATAACTGTTACTTCAAAGGAAATATGACCTCTGCAGCTCTGCAGTTAGTTGTGCCTATAGGGGACTGTAGCAGAATGGTGGGGGAATCGGATCCGCTTTACATAGAGTGACATTTCCTGACGTGCCGAGACAGAATAAAACAAAAGCATCCCTTTGGCACCAAAACAAGAGTTGTCCTGACACTGCTCCCTGGTAGTGGTCTTTGAGGCTGAGGGATCCGCTCATTTTGGCACATGACTGCATATCAATAAGCTTTGATATTCAATGGTTCGTCATGTTCAGCAGGCCATAGTCTACTCACTGTTCTATCTCCTTTATATTCTCTAAATCTCTTGCCTTCTTTGTTCTTTTTCTTTCTTTTTCTGCTTGCCGTTGAGTTCACACGCCTTTCATTTACTCTGCTTTTTAATATTAAGTGTACTGTCAGAAAATGGGTTGGGTGCTTTGGTGCCAAACATTTTTAATTGCAACCTGCATTTTCTAGCTACAGCATACTTAAATCAAAGTGCTGCATTTAAACCACCCTCTTTCACATAAGGCCCAGTAACACAGGTAATTGAATCCATGTACCTTTATGATATTTAGCTTTAGAAACTCTGTGACAAAGTGACTACTGCACTTGGTGAAATAATGCACCTGCCAGCCTAACTGCTGCCTCTCCTGCCAGCCATGCAAACAACACTCAGGGATCATCGGTTCCCTGCCTTCCAGTATAAACTCTGGGTGCTGGGTTGGTTTTTCCGTTACTTTTCATTGTTTCCATTGGGCTGATTTTGTCACACAGACCTGGCAAGATCCATCTGAGCTTCTTTTCTATTTTCTCTCTGCTAGCCCTTTTAGTGTCAGGACTGTACAGAATTTCATTCAGCAAAAAGTGATTGAAGAGAAAAAAAAACAAAGCTTTTAGAGTCATTGGACGTAAGCGGGCTTAGCTTAGCTAGGATGCTTTGACACTAGATGTCAATGTGTATTTGTATCAAGGACTCCAGGCACTGTCTTCTCCCATGTGGAAAACAGTTTATAGTCTCAGAGAGAATTATTTTCATAATTTTAAGCTTCTTGGCTCACTTTTCCTCAAAGGTCAATAATGTCTGGCTAAATTTCATACCAAAGATTTCTGTGCTTTTGCATCATTACTGGAAGCAAAACCACAAATCACAGTGATTCCACTCGATTATAATAAACTTGCATGGTATGGCCATGCCTTACCTTAGGCAACGCCTAAAGCGAAATTACTTCAACGCTGAATGGTGGACAACCAATAAAATTATTCGACTGGCTGAAGCCAGTTTTATTGCTTTTGGAGATTTCTTGGCTTGTTTGATAAGTCTTAATTTCAGTTCAGGCCAGTGGGGGTGGTGTAGTGGTGTTGGGGATGTCTTCGTGGCACCAACAGAGCATTGTTTTAATGCTACAGCCTACCAGAGTATTGATGCTGACCATGTTCATCTCTTTATGACCACCCATCTTCTGATGGCTGCTTCCAGCAAAATAATACATTATGTCACAAAGATCAGAACGTGACAGTGAGTTCCGTGAACTCAATTGGCCTCCACAGTCTCCAGAGCTCAATCCAATAGAGCACCTTTGGGATGCGGTGTAATGGGGAATTCACATCATGGATGTGCAGCCAACAAATCTGCAGAAACTGTGTGATGCTATCATGTCAGTACGAACCAGTATCTCTTGAGGAATATTTCCAGCATCTTGTTGGATCTATGCCACAAAGAATTAAGGCAGTTCTAAAGGTGTACCTAATACTGTATGTCAGATAACCGTTTCAGGTCCCATGTTTATTTTTATTTGACAGATACATGGTATTATTTAGTGAAGAGCCCTGCTGTTTGCTTTGCTCTTCAGCAAAAAATGTGTTATTAAACTGACAATTATCAGTGCACTTCCAAGTTAATTGGCTTTGAACTCACCATAAGATTACAACTCAGACAGCCCAGGAGGGTTTGAACTTTATTACGCTGGCACCGCGCTGTTCTAATAGGCACTACAATCTGCCAAACAGCACCACTGGGCCCATTTTAACTCCAGTGTTGAAGTAGTTGTTCTTCTCAGGGCAGTGCTTCTCTGATTTACTGCCATTTCACTGAATTCATCTGTTCCTATAGAGCCTTTTGCACATAAAAACACTGTTTCTGACAGCTTCTCAAAACTGTGCATCTCAATTCTTTTAATTATTGTTCTTTATGATTATGTAACAAAGCACGAAAAGGCCACATAGATTTGCACTACCCTCTTCCACCCTCCTACCCTGCATCCCAACCCCCCTAAAAAGGGACTACATTTGCTCTCGGCTCTCATCTGTGCCAGATGTTAGTCATAACACAGTGGGTCATTTCCTCTCTGTTTGCAGGGTTTGGATGATGAGTGCATGTGTGTGTTTCTCTAATCTGCTACTACCTCTAAAACAAACACTAATAAATGATTAAACATCTGCCGCAACAGAAACAGAATCTCTGTCATGTCAGTAAGTAAAAACAAGAAATGATGGATGGCATAAACTAAGAAAACAGAAGAGCATTTATGTCTTTCCTGGCCAAAAGCATTAATTAAAATTGCATGCTGACTTTTTGACTTCGTGACTAAATGCTAAATTTGTCAGCATTAAATCTCAGGTTCTTACTGTAAAAATAGTACTTTGCTGAACAGAAGTTTTATAGTAAAATATATAAAAGTACTATATATCTTTATACACTATTAGAACAAGATTTACACTTTTGTGTCAATTCCCCTACTCCTGGTTGGCTGTGGGGATGCAGCCATATTTAACATTCTGGCAGCCACACTGAGGCTAAATGCTGGCCAGAAAGGATTATTCACCACAGAAGTCTCAGTTGTGGCCCATTGCTAAATCTTGTTCTCAGATCCACAACATTAAAAGTCTGAATGCGGCATATTTGAAACGGCACAAATAAATGAATCACAAGAACTTAACAGTTTATATTCCCATGAGTCTTTGTGCTCACTTGTTAATGACGTCCATAATCTGAGCGGCCGCCTCCTGTTACTGATACGATATTTGAGGCCTACATTAGGTCTTCTTTCTGCTGACAGTCTGTCAAATTAGGTGGTCGAGCTTAATGCGAAATGATTTTGCCCAGGTAAGATGTGGTAAATAAGAATATATATTTATGGTCTATGGATATGTATAAATGCACAATAAATATGTAGAATGGTTAAATATGTTATATTTAAAATGTCCAGTGAACAGAGTTTAAGGTTAGTCCAGTGTGTGCAATGTGGGCTGTAGTTGTCCTGATGTGTGGTGTAGTGGGTAGTTATGAGTGAACTGAGGAGTTCAGTAGTATAACAGGTAATGGGAAAAAACAATTCATGAGGTGAGCGGTACTGGAACGGGCACTCCTGTCCTCCCAGAGGGCAGGAGGTTATACAGTGTGTGACTTGGATGTGAAGAGTCCCTGATGATGCTGTGAGCGCTCCGCAAACAGAGCTGGTGGTGAAGGTTGCTGATGGCAGATAATTGTGCACCTATGATGCGCTGAGCAGTCTTGACCACCTTTTGCAGGGCCTTCCACACCACACTGTCACACAGTTAGTCAGAACACTCTCAATTGTGCAGCGATAAAAGTTTGTAAGTATGTGTGGGGATAGATCGTGCTTCTTCAGTCTCCTCAAGAAGTAAAGGTGCTACTGTACCTTCTTGACCAGACAACAGGCGTTGAGAGTCCAAGAAAGATCCTCAGCGATGTGGACACCCAATATCTTGAAGCTAGAGACATGTTGTACGTCAGCTCCACCGATCTGGAAAGAAGTGTGTCTGTGTCTGCTGTCCCTGTCCACAAAGAGCTCTTTGGTCTTCTGTGTGTTGAGGGTGAGGTTGTTAGACGAAACCATGCCGCTAGGTTCTGGATCTCCTCCCTGTAGGCTGATTCATCATTATCATTGATGTGACCGACTACCGTGGTGTCATCTGCAAATTTAATGATGATGTTAGATCTGTGCAGTGGCACACAGTCATGGGTAAACAGGGAGATCAGCAAGGGACTCAATACGCATCCTTGAGGCACGTCGGTGTTCAAAATGAGGCTGGAGGACATTTGATTGCCCAGTCTCACTGACTGGGGTCTGTTTGTGAGGAAGTTCAAGACCCAGTTACACACAGGGTTGTTGATGCCCCGAGCTTGGACACCAGTCTGGTGGGGATAACTGTATTTAAGACAGAGCTAAAGTTGTTGAACAGCATCCGAACATACTGTAGCTGTTTTTATTGTCCAGGTGGGTGAGGGTAGAATGAAGAGCAGTACAGATGGTGTCCTCAATCAGTCTGTTTGAGCGGTATGCAGACTCGTGAGAATCCAGTGATGGTTGGAGCGCTGCATTCGTATGACTAATATTTTGATATTTTTTTCATTCAGACACATAAACAGATTTCCCTAAAATTTGTATAGTTATTAATTTACTCGTTTACGTTCTTCTAACATGTTGCCAACAGGGAAGTTGCAGAGTGCCCTCTGGTGCACAAACTATGCATGTCAACACTCATAACAGAGCTGAAAGATAGTTCTCTCATCTCTTCTTTACTTTTTAATTTTTCATTTGTTGGCCATTATAAAAGATCACTCAGATAGATTGGTACATAACTAGTAGATTGATAAATTGGAAAATTGATAAGCGTGTGTGCATTTTTACAACGAAGCCTTCAAACACTTAAAAAGTTAACACAAACCCACCACTGGCTATCTACTCATATGCTACAGCACTGGCTCCTTTTCCAAATTCTATCATTCTGTAGTTTTCACTTATGTGTTTGATGCTTCAAAATGCACTGACAGACCATCAGTGGGGGGTCTTAATGAGTTAAAACCCTGTCTATCTGTCTAAACACTGCTTTGATTGTCCTGTGGCTTCTGCCTTTTGTCTTCTTACCGCAGATTACATGACAGTGAGCAGTTCATTAGTCAATCAGTTGCTGTGCAGCTACACCTCGACTCACATCAGTGCACAGGGGTGCTCGTATACATCCCACCCACTTACAGACACACACACACAGTAAACCACAAAAAGAAAACCCACACAGAAGTAAAGCTGCTACTTAAAGCAATACATAAATATAAATATATTTCCCTGTCAAATATGGCACATTATAATAAGTCATAATTTTTTAAAAAGGCAAGCTGTTTTAGACCACATTGCAGTGCAAACCTTTTTGCACTGTCACAAAGACACCTTTGAAAACCTTGCATCCCTCTCCCCACTGATGCTTGGTTTTCTCATTCACAGAACATGGATGTTTTTTAAAGTAATGTTTCCACCTGCCTTTGAATCTGTACACCGTCTGCCGTGAGAGAAACGCTCAAGAGCGTCTCACCCATTTTAGAAGAACACCAATGCCCTCACCTTGCTCTCTAAAGCAACCTCCAAGCAAATTCAAATCTGATCTGGCTGCACAACTTGCAAAACAATGTAAAAGTATTAAATGAAGCTGAAAGGCTTTTTATAGACAAAATCATGTTTACAGTAGTTTATTGATGTTTCAAATGTCACACACAAGAATCAAATGTCATTTGCTTTTATGCCAAAAGTGGCTCCGTGTGCAGTATTTATGTTTTCCTTAAACTTTACCTTGAAGACACCGATGCAATCATAAGCAGTCACCTCGAGCACCGGAATTAAAATGAACAAAAATTCATGTGCTGTGTTCAGCTTGTCTCACAGCTACGCTGCAAGCTAGGAAATGCCTCACATTCCTGTAAAGAGCTCGAGTACCTTGCAGCCCATTTCGCCCTGCTCTAATTTGTCAGCTACAGCATGATAGGTGTGAGAACCGTGACTGATCAGCATCTGGCTAGATATCATTACTGTCATCTATACCGCAGCTCACGCACCTGTCCCAAAAAATGTCTTCTTTTGAAACTTTTCGTACCAGCTGTTACAGAGAATATGTCACTAAAAAAACGCATTTTCATGTTATAAAGCTGTGAAGCTGACCTGGCTTCTTCTAGGACCTCTCTGCAAGATCTACCAGTGACTATATGAGAAGCACAATGTAAAAAACAAACCAAAAAAACAAAACACTTTACTGTGAAGAAAAAGAAACACACGGTGCATCCAAAATATGAATAAATATTAAAGAGGCAATCTTTAGTACCTGTAGTAAAGCTGTAATGCTCTCTCTTAACAATGGGGTCAAGGTACCATCACCCAGTAGAGACTTAAACTGTCACTTTACACTATTTATACAGTTTTATTTATAGACCACCGATTAGCAGCCTTCTCAATGCTGTAAGGAAATCAACATAAATACACAGAAAGAAACCCATCAGTTCCCTTTAAGCAACCATTTGTTAACACTGAGAGAAGAAATGCTTCCTTTTAACTACAAGAAACAGATTTTTACATTAGTTTTTGATCATTTATACACCCTAACAATTAATGCTGAAGAGCAATAAAAATATGCAAATATGCTTGGCAGAATGCTTGGTACAATTTCTTTTTGCCTTAATACGTAGGGGAAGAGCAAAAAAAGCTGCTTAACTATACAAAGGCAAACAGAAGCCCACACAATCAGAGCAGGTCAGAGGTTAGGTCTGCCTCTAAGTACAATCATCTCTCTCAACTACTGAGCCATCTAAGCAGGACAGATTTAATTGGCAACTCGAAACCAGGGCAGAAGCAAAAAAAAAATAAAATCCACAGCTACACTTCCTGCACTCTTGGTTTCGTATAATCCAAAAGTCTCAGATCTGTTTTACAATGAAAAATGTCTCCTATGAAAGTCATTAAGAGTTTAAAGGATTGGCATAGGTTACTGGTATCAAATGCTTCCTACTGTAGATTGACATGTGGCCCGTGGGGAAGCAGCTTCAGACTTGGAAAGACTTGCGCTTTATTCAAACTTCAACCCGTTGCACTTTAATTCACGCCCACACTTTTCTGATGAAGCAGTCTGCACAGGAAGACGAGCCTTTTTATCAGTGCAGAGCTAGCGATCGCATCGAACCTCAGGGTAAAAATTGTTGGGATCTGAAAGGTTCATAAGATGTCAAATGGTGACAGTGATAAGAGCAGAAAAAGTCTCAAAAGCTGTCTGGATGAAGTTGTCTGAATTCATTATGACTGGAAAAGTTCTACAAGGATTTTAGTGTGATAATGGGATGTGGCTTCACAATGCCTCTTGACTGAAGATGACCTGGGATGTATTGCTGCAGAGAGGGGGGGAAAACAGAACAACAGATGGAGAGAGATAAAAAAAAAAGCAGTAAAGGGATTTTACATCATGTTGGGAGAAGATGAAAGATGCGTAGAGAAAGAGGGAAGCTGCACCAAGTCAGTGTGAAAACCCCAACGGAAATCCAGAGCAGCAAGGCAGAGAATAAGCAGTGGGATGCTGTGTGAAGGCGACAGTTTGATGGCCACAAAACAGACAGAATATCTCGTAACCAAAAACAGTTGTCTACCTCGCACATGCATGTCCTAACAACATAAATATGCTGTTTGTTGTGTGCGTATGTACATAGAGAGTGTGCACCCATATACATGTCTGTCTGTCTGCTAGGCCAAACATCTGCATCAGTTTACCGGCTTCTGTCTCTTAGCTACAGGGTTTAGTTTTAGTGCATGAAATCCTTCACATGCTCATCTCAAAGCAGTGAAAATGCTGCATCTGAATTTCCCCTGGCAAAGCATGTTTTTAATCTTAAAAGATTTTTCGCCACTGATCAAGCTGTAAACCCCAGGTGATAGGACATTATTGGCACATTAAGCAGATGAAGCAGCTGCATTCTGTCATCGCCATCTTATTGTTTTGAAATTGGATGTGGCAAAAGCATCTGGCTCAGACTGTGAAACCACACGCTCGTTGGCTAATGACTTGTCAATCTCAAGTCTGAGGGCCACTTTTCCTGTAAACTTCCCATAAACTTCTACAAGGACAGTTTTTTTGAGGGTTTTTTTTTTGAGGGGGGGGGTTGCAACCACAGGTTGCTATCAAAAAGAATGCAGGTTTAATGGCTTAAAGCTGCTTCGATTTCCATTTTCAGACCTGAAAGCTAGGTCCATCTTTCATATTGTTTATGCATACAACAAAAACGCCAACAATAACATCTCAGGAACAGTTCTGAGTAAAATCTTTCCAGAGTTATTGATGGAATCATTATCAGTTTAAACAGTTGGTAATTGCTGGCAACTGCAGCTAATTCAACTGACTTGATGGAAAACCTCTGTAAGAATAAGCCTGCAGCACTGCCATTCATCACTTCAAATGTTCCAACACCTCATAGCTTCACAGCATATATGAGATAGTGTAACAGTTTCTCAGCCCTTGTGCTAGGTATAGGACTTGGGTGGAGTTACCCGTCTACCGCTCTGCTCTGACTGAACAGAAAGTAAGCAACAGAGGGTAAAAGAGACAGTAGACTAACAGAGAGAAACACAGATTAAACTGTAACAGCCCCAGGAGAGGGGACTGGACACTGAGTGCTGGTTTTATGTTTCATAGCATCTTAGAGCCACTGATCATCAGATCCTCAACAATAGATAAAAGGCAACGCTTAAAAAAGTTGATTCCAGGAGCTTTCAGGACTGTCCTTTTCAACTAAAAACAGGACTAGTTGACCAATCATCATGTCCGTTTTTCGAGACAGGAAAGGGGGAATTTGTGTAAAAACAAAGCTGCCCAGCACAGCAGGACACGGTTTAACCCTCATTCAATTTCAAAGGCAAAGGTGGGGTTATACTTAACACAATGAAAGTAAACAAACTATTTTAAAAAACAAAACAAAAACTGCAACAAGATGGACACGTCACTGACCTTTCCACAATAAATCTTTATCACCACGGATTTAAACATCACTTTATATGTGCTGTTGATGGCCAATTTGAGCCTTGTACAGGTGCAAACTAATGGAACTGCCAAATCTGTGCTTAAGAAGTCAGCTAACAGGAGTCCCTGAAAGCAAACCAAAAGAATTTAGAACGTTCATATAATGTAAATCCGTGACATTACCTGGCCAATACTGTCACATTTACAATAAATTACAAGCTAAAGAATAAGTTTCTATTCTTAAAATTGTAATTAAAGAATAATATAAAAATAACAACTAATAAAAAAAGTTATTATTAGATACATTAAAAGGCTTCACAAGCCAGCCAAGGACTGGGCAGTTGAGGCAAAGCAATAACTAGAAAAATAATAACTTGAAAAAGCGACTAAGTGAACGGCTGACTGACAGGAAAGGAGACAAATAACTCATGTGCCTTATATGAAGCTGTTTTGTGTTAGCTGTATGGTGACAGGAAGGTCACCACTACAATAAGTGTCTAGTCAAGTGTGGGCTCGCCTGGAGACATGAATAGGCCTCCTCGGCAGCCATCTATTCCTCCTTCCTGCCGTCTCTCTACACAGCCAGCGAAGCCATGCTGTGAGTGCCAATACAACAGCTTCCTCTGTTGGCTGGCCTTGTATGAAAAGTTAATGGTAATTGCCCACAGATGCCACATTAGAGTAAGATAGCGGGGGAATAGAGAATTGGCTCTGAAAAGAATATGAAGGAAAAATGGTGGTCATAATTGTGGTTTCAAAGAAACACAGAGGAGTTATTCAGGATTTTCATAAAGCAGTCTGGCCGGGGGATAGCATTGTCATCAAACAGACATCGTAGAAGTGTTTGGAGACCAGTATATGCCACATAATGGCCAGATTAAAATTCTTTTTTTTTTGACAGGCAGCTTTCTATTCATCCAGGCTTCTTTTTTAAATTTCAAGATAAAACTGCTCTGTTCTCACTGAATTTTTTTCTCATGCTAAGTGAAAGATTAGTGACAAAAAAAAAAACTCACAAAAAGCTGGAGTTATTCAGTATTTTTCAATATGATAGCACTCCTCTGAGCTTTATGATATTACCACCTGCAAGAAGTCATTTCTATTTAGCAAGTACGACTCCAGTAAAGGTACATTTGTTGGGGATCATTTTCAGCTGTGGAAACTATCTTAAACTATCTTAAAATTAGTATTAAATAGCAAAAACAGTTCACCAATACACTGGATACATATTTGAAACAGCTCCCTGAGAATACTGGATTAATAGGTAATATTAATATCTAATTTTCAAGTTTCACTACAGCTTGGAGAGTAAATGGTGTGTTTGCAGACATGTCTGCGTCTTTGATGCAAACTACAGGCAACTGTGGCAATCTTATAGCAGGCAAAGCAATCATGGAGGTTTTACTTGCAACACCCTCTTTCCAACTGATTCCATTTGATGACAGCCAGCAACCACTCACCAGCTGATTGGGAAATGCAAGTTTGCCAGTGGGTCGCTGACTGGTCTCTAGGGCTGTGTGACTGAGGCCTCCCTTTTTCCAGCTGGCTGTTACAAAGAACTCAGGTTCAGGGCACTGGTTTCACTTTTCAAACAAAGAAGCTACATCATTTGCATACTCTTTATTTTAGTACCAATTGAAAGAGCTCAATAGTAGTTACATTCTATAGCTGTTCATTTTAATGCAAGCAAAGCAAAGTCCATCTAGAAGCAAGTCTCGCCATTAGGCAACCATTTTGGTAGTATCTCTGAGCAACTATATGGGCAGTTATTTTGAAACCCCTATCTAAATGAAGAGAGAGCCATAACTTTAATTTCATTAGTGACTGGGACATAAAAACTGCTTGTATAGAATGACATGTAATAATAAATAAAAAAAAAAGCTCAATCCATAGTGCAGCCATGAACAAAACCTCTAGCAAATTCCAAAGCAATTGAAGAAATGCCATGGTACTTCACATTATAGATACAGTAAGCCAAGAAAAACACTAAGTACACTTACCAACATCCTTATGATAACAAGCAGATGTACCTCAGTCATCCTGTTTGCCTGTTAATCGGTTCTTTGAAGGCAGAGGCAGGACAACCGCCATCTTTGTCATTCCATAATTCTCCAAAAAAATTTCTATTGAGGATACTTGGAGTGCAGGCTCTTTGACTTTTACTATTTGAGTAAGGTACTCCACATCCAGTATGAGCTGGTACGTTCAGAAGCTGCTATCGCACTGCGAGTCAACTCTTCAAAGACTCATCGCACTCTCAGGAAATCTGTTTATGCAGCTCCCACCCAACTCAGCATCAAAGAAATGTTTCAAAGTAACTGCAAGACTGCACATCTGCCCATCAGTCATCACCCTATCACGCCCGTATCACAGTGATCCACTCGTGACTGTTCAGTGACCTGCATGTCCATGCTGACACGGTACAATCAGAGTTTCTTCACTTCAACCCTTAACAAACTGTTGTACAGCACTTCTTCAAATTTATGGACTTCCAATTCCAACAGATTTCTAATTTTTAGTTTTCTGCAAGATTTAAATGGTCGAGGGAATTTTAATGCATATTTACGTCACAGTGCCGAGCTGCGAATATTGCTTGTTCTGCTAAGTAAAAATAATATAAGAACGCATTTTTTTTCTATCATCTCTCATTATTTTCTGATTACACTAAAAACACCAATTTGATCTTATCTGAAAAGAAAAAGGAAAAAAGCAAGCACAAGCACAAAGCAGTGACATGGAAAAAAAATAGAAAGAGACAACATAATGGAGAGAGAGGATTAGATAAATCTCTGTCCAGATCTCTGGAGATCAGCTCAAATTTTGATCATTTGTTCTTTCAGGGGGGAGCCCAGGGTAAACAAGCTGCACAAAAGCCTCAGTTGTTCAACCATTACCTGTCAGCGCACAGTCAGAAAAATCAGACAGCCATCACACTGTTAATCATTCACGCTGCGGCAGCGCGTATCTGTTGTTCCATCTGCAGACTTAAGCTAAGATGTGACTATAAAGGCAAACCTTTTTATTGCAGGCAGCACCAGACTATTACCAAATAATCAGAGAAACTTCCGTACATATGCAGCCCTCCCATTTATATGGGTTTGGGACTTCTCCCCACACAAAGTTGACTTTGTGTTTCTTCCCAATTGCAAATCAGGGACAGTTTGCTTGTAAGCTGAATGTGCTAACCCCTGCAGCTTACTTTTAACTGTGTCCTCTTCGTTTTATTTATTCAGCATTCCTCAGATGCAATTATTACTAAGATAAATATCCTTAAAAGTTTAATGCATTTCAATCGTAGGGGTTGACACACTAAAGTTCCCCAGTTCGCAACTATGAGGACACGCAAACCCATCGGTCGCAGCTCCCACTTCCACTCCTGGATAAACAGAAAGAATGCATCAGATAGTGTGTATGGTGGCCAAACCAAAAATTGTATTGTTGACCTCACAGGAATATTGGTAATTAAGTGACCATAATTCACGTTGCCAAAACTAAAAAATGATATGATAGGCACAAATAACCAACCAACATGATTGTTTGATCGGAGGAGGGTTTGCTCACATTTTCACACCCTTAGTTTAGCATTAGCAAACTTATGTTTAATTATACCTAAACAAAAAGCATTACCAAGGCTGGGGAGAATGTTGCCAATTTTGCAGGTACTTGATCATAAATTAAAATACTGGATACAGTTTGACCACATTTTGCAATATTCATGCTATGGCAACCATAAATGTCTACAAAAAAAATGGGGAACCAAAGGAACCACAACACCACCCATCCAAATTCTGTTGAAAACCTCTTTACTGGCATGTCCTGAATGAACATGAATGAACTAGTTGTCCAATAACACGCAGTGGCATAAAACACATGAAAAATGTAGAGTATGACTTGTAGGCACTGGGGATGATCCACACTGGGCAAGCTGCCATGAAAAATGAATTGTAAAAAATGCTTGAGGGCTCCTGTAAAACCAAGCCAGTTTTCCACCCTGATGCACCCAGCAGAGAGCTCAGTATAAATATGAAGGTGCACTTCACTTGGGAGAGCAGCGGGCCAGAAATAAACCTGCTATTGTCGCCATCACTTTCTGCCTAACATGTTCAAACAAGCTCAACACGGCAACCTCAGCATGAATGGGCGAGAGACAAAGAGACAAAAACACACCTGCAAAATGTCAACCTTGCAGTCGCCTACCATTTAACACCTACTGTATGTTATGCTGTCAGCTTCCTGTTGAGGTCAGTCAGTGTGTGTGTGTTGTTATACTTTTTTCATTAGGTTATGTCAAGCCCTTTTAGCTCTAATTTAGGGCCACAATTAAAACAAACATTGCATTGCTTTTCCATGTGTATTTAGAATTGAAAGTTGGATTTCTTCTAATTTCTTCCTAATTTTAGGTTCAGGTAGAGTTGGTTAAAGGATCAGTTCACTCCTTTAAAAATTATTTAAACACCTCTTCAAGATAAATTTCTGTTTTTGAGCTGAAACTGATTTTCAGGGAGTTTTTAATTGGACTTTTGGACTAGGGCTGCAACTAACGACTATTTTGATAGTCGATTAGTCATCGACTATTGAAACGATTAGTCGACTAATCGGATTATAAATCATATAATTATGAAATGACACTTATTTAGATATCAGCTTTTACATTTAAGGTTATTTAAAATGCATACCTGTCAAGTCTCCCGTTTTGCCCGGGAAACTCCCGTATTTTACCCCTCTGTCCAGCCATCCTCCCGTTTTATTATTTTCACGTAAATTTCCCGTATTTTAATATAATAATTTA
>VUQK01016819.1:0-22515 GCA_015106715.1 Bujurquina vittata
GGAATGACGGCAAGCTCCGAATTAATTTTCTTCACTTGGCTTTTCACGTTGTCTGTGAGACGAGCGCGCATGGAGTCACAGATCAGCAGGGATGGTGATGTGTGGAAAAAACCACCCGGTCTCTTTACATACACCTCTCTCAGCCACTCTCCCATTTTCTCCTCGTCCATCCAGCCCTTTTCGTTAGCCTTAACTATGACTCCGGCTGGAAAATTTTCTTTCGGCAGCTTGAAATCTGGTAATTTTCCTCTTGAAAATGACCAGATTTGGGAACTCAGTACACGTATAAGGCGCACGTCCGATTTCTGGGAAAATTTTAGGCTTTTAGGTGCGCCTTATAGTCCGGAAAATACAGTATATAATAATCCCGTCTAATTCCACCTCACAGGGTCAGCTTTACGTGATTGGAGGTTCAAACGGACATTCGGACGAGCTGAGTTGTGGGGAGAAATATGATCTACGTGCCGATGAGTGGACTCAGGTACCAGAGCTGAGGACAAACCGCTGCAATGCAGGTCAGTCTTTCCCTTGTCTAGGAAAAACTACTTGAGGTTTCAATGCTAGTTCAACTCACTGTGGTTCTCTGTTAAAAGGTGTCTGTTCCTTGAACAACAAACTCTATGTTGTGGGAGGGTCGGACCCCTGCGGGCAGAAGGGTCTGAAGAACTGTGATGCTTTTGACCCTGTGGCCAAAACCTGGACCAACTGTGCCTCCCTTAACATCAGTATGTATCCACAGTGTCGCATAATGACCTAAGCTGAAGAATTAACAAATTTCCAATTTAAATGTGATTTTTATTTTTTTATTTTTTTATAATCTGAGGTAAGATGAAAACTTGTATTCATTAAGTGAATTTATTTTCAGGGAGGCACCAGGCAGCAGTGTGTGAGTTGGAGGGCTTCATGTACGCAATTGGAGGGGCAGAGTCGTGGAATTGCCTGAACACCGTGGAACGCTACAACCCTGAGAACAACACCTGGACATTGATAGCCCCCATGAATGTGGCTCGCAGAGGGGCCGCTGTTGCTGTCCATGCAGGTGAGTCCATTAATACCAAAACTGAGAACTGCTTTCCAGATAACTTTCTAGTGTAGAATCCTGAAACTGTCACATTTCCCTAAATGTTAGCATCTCTCACTCTTGATAGGCAAACTTTTCGTTGTTGGTGGCTTCGATGGCTCCCGTGCCCTTCGCTGTGTGGAGATGTATGACCCCGTCCGCAATGACTGGAAGATGCTGGGTAGCATGACCTCATCTCGCAGCAATGCAGGTGTGGCCATGCTGGGCGAGACCATCTACGCCGTGGGCGGCTTCGACGGAAACGAGTTCCTTAACACAGTGGAGGTGTACAACCCCGAGACAGACGAGTGGTATGACTGCGCCAAAGCCCCGTCTCCCTTCTCCGACTGAAGAGGGAAGACTGGGAGGAGGGAGGGCAGGGGGATTGGGAGTTTCACAGTGCTTCACCCTTCTATTTTTTTATTTTTTTTTTTTCCTCCCCCAAACTAACAGGCTTAGTGATGTAATCGTGTTTCGTGATGTTCTGTGTGTATGAGCGGATATGTGTGGGGATGGGGAATGTCGGGGTGAGGGGTCTTCAGTGAAGATCAACTTATATTTGGGGGATTGGGAGAGGGGTGGGAGGGTTGTTGCTCAAGGCAACATGACGCCTTTGCATATTGCATACAATGGTTTTTGTGCTGTATATATTGTTTCTTCCTCATTTCTGTCATATGCCAACACATTTAGTGCTTTTTTTCCTTTTTTTTTTATCCTTAGATTTCAATGGTTTGACACTTTGAGGTTTTCAGAGAAGCATTCTGCTTTTGGTTACTTAGAAGATGGATGTTTGGAGTGGTGGTTTGAGTTTTTATTTAAGAATATTTCTGTTGGGGAAATGTAATTTTGCTCACATATTTAAAGGTCAGTAGTTTGAGGCCTTACTCAGTATAAGTTGATAAACACCTGTCACGGCTTTCTGTGTCATTTAAAACCAACTGGATTGCTTTTTGAATCTTAAATGATGGCCTTTTTTTATATTTTTATACACTGCTGATTTACCAGTAAAATAAAAGTAGTAGCAGACAGCTTAACTCATTGAATCTAACCAGTGCCAGATTTAGTTGCATTGTCATGCACACACCACACACGCACAAACCATGCTTCTGCTAACCAAACTTTTATTGTGATTAAAAAAAAATGTATGTAGACATGCAGTTTATTAAAAAAAAATTTCCTCTTGTGTTTTAAAGTGTCAGGCATTGACAGATTCTTCTGGAAGGATTGTTAGAGCAAGAAAATGACCACATTTGTAACATTTCTTAATAAACCATTTAAACCAGATGTTTGGTTTTCAGGCTACTTTTTACACATTTGCCAAACTGCCACTAGGTGATCTTGTCCATGCTGTTTTACATATACAGTGTAAATATTTAGGTTGGCGCCCGTTTAGTTGATAGGAATGCTGGTTATATTGCAGATTTTGCAGAAATATTTTTAGTCGTGACTCAGCAAGTGACCCTGAATTTACCTTTTGCTGCTACCTCATCTAACTCCAGCCCAGCTCCTGGAGTTGAGTAATTGCTGTGTCCTGGTCACTGCTGTCTAGGCTTTCACTACCACTATTTTCCCCAGGGACTATCACGCTAAGCCATTTTTTTTTCTCCCCTCTCCCAAGTGTCTTTTAGGGGAGATTATGCTAAGCTGGCTAACAGACATCAGCAGGAAGGGATGACGACAGTCATTCTGGGCATTGGAAGTGTTGAAAGAGGAATAGCAGAGCTGGTTGTATCTGTATGACCTCGTATCATTGGCTGCCTGCCAGAGCTGGTTTAATCCCTGCCCTGGCACTCATTCACAACTTGGTCACTGAGCTCTATGGAAACACCTGACGGTGGGGGTGGGGGGAATAGGCCAGTGTCTGCAGGAAGTGGGGAATCGATGCATAATCGCTGTGCACAACTGTCTGGCCACACCCTTTGACCTCACATAAAGTGGGACAACCACAATTACTCGAAAGAGCTCGTTGGCTTCTTTAATAATTTAGATTCATATGGATCCCAAAGGGCAGAGCATCAAAATGTATCTGTGTACCCAATACAGTTACAATGCACACAAAGGTATTATTTGGGAACTTCAGTTTATTAGAGATGGAACATCACTGTAGGTGAAGGTGAGGTCTCTTGGGAGGCGCTGCAGCTACGTAACAGTCGAACCACATCAAGACAGGAAGTTCAGATTCTCAGTGGCCCTCATTACCTCTCCTTTTACCTTCCTGCATGACGTCTGATGCTTCAGCCTGTCTGTGTGTTACACTATCAGCAGGTGTATTCTAAGCCTCTCTGCTGGCATCACATGGATATAATCCCCTTAGTCATCCTTCACACACATAGTCACGCTCAGGCTGTCATTCACAGCACATGCAGTACTCTGCATGGGCGAGTGTTACCTCAGAGTAACGGGAAATACTTCGTCCTGTATGACTGCATTTCTTGAAACTGTTCACTATAACAACAGATTAGTTTGGGAAGTGTTCAACTAAAACATTGTTGTGCAGATACTTTAATGATTCAAAACCAAGAAACATTCACAGCCTTTAGTTGTCAAAATGGGCTCTGAAATAGGCTCTGTAAAATGCTTCCAAATTATGCACTGAACTGTTATACCCGCTTCTTTACCGAATTTCCATAATTACTACTGAGCCTGCAACATCCAAAAATGTCTTTATTGCTCCCAACACCCCATCCCTCTTAAAGGGCTTTCTGCCAGTCCCTTTGTCTCTGACTCCTTCAGGATCTGGCTCCAATTTAGGAGACATTTTGGTCTTCATAGTGGCACAATTTTCCTGCTGGCATGCACGGATGCAGCCTTTCAGTTATGGTCAGAGAAGGGAATCATGACCATTAATGAGCTTTTACGTCGATGGCGTTTTTATCTCCTTCCCAGCACTGATGGAGGTTTGAATTACTTCTTCCAGATCAGATGTTTTGTCCATCACCTTTTTCCTCACTTTGCCGGCTGTCCACCCGAGTCTGTGCTGGACCACATTTTTGCCTGTGATCCGGCTCAAAGGAGTTTGATTTCTATAATTTATACTATTATTAGATCTTCAGATGGTGGCTTGGTGAATGCCCTTTAACTCTTCTGGGAGCATGATCTGGCAATATCCATTTCTGATGAACAGTGGGCTCTCATTTTAAAAAAGGTATATTCATCCTCTATTTGCGCTAGACACTGGCTCCTGTAATTTAAAGTACTGCATAAACTTAATCTCACTAATGCTAGGCTTGCTAGAGTATTTCCGGCTCGGTCTGGTGGCTGTGCCAACTGTGGCAAATCACCTACATAAGTTCTGGTCCTGTCCCAAATTGTCAGCCTTTTGGTCTGATATTTTCACAACACTTAGTCAGGCACTAGAAATCACCTTAGCTGTAGATCCCACAACAGCTCTGTTCGGAGTTCCTCCAGCATCCAAATAATGTGTGGTGGCCTTTTGCATCCTGCTGGCTAGGCATGCAATTCTTTTGAAGTGAAAATGTTCCTCTCCCCCTACCCATAATTGGTGGCCTCGGGAGATAGAGTAAAGCTAGAGAAGCTACGCTCTTATAGGTCAGGATTGTCCTCAACTACATCAGGAAGTGCAACATTGTTTCCTTTTTCTCCTCATTAATTAAAGCACAGAAATGATTTTTACTTGCAATCAGTTTAAACAAAATGTGTCTTTATTAAAAATTTACAGATTAAATTTCACCTGAAATCAAAAACTGAACTGAACTGTTCAGGAGAGCAGTGCAGGACTATTAGAGAACAACGTCCTTGTTGAATTATACAAACTATCTGTTACAGACAATGCAAAGTGTTGACCAAACCTGCAGGAGCACAAAGAGCTAGGTAGATGAGCAACATTTCTGACACTAGTACAATCGTGCTACGTGGGGAAGGTCATGTATTGACCTGCAGCTTGAACACAGCGTTCCAAGGCCTCTTGAAGCTCCATTAACTGGCTCCCTCCCACTCTGAGCTTTTCCCTAGGAGCAGAAGAAAACATGGAGAGTGGCAGTAAATGTCTCTTTCATACCTTTGCCTGTATGGTTTAATTAGATCCACTAAAGTGTACATGTTTACTTCATAATTCTGAGCCACAAAGGCTCCTAGTGTTTGGCTTTTACAGAAAGTATGCAGAGACTCAAAGGCTTGCTGGAATTGAAAAACAGATTGATGATTGAACATCAGGTTATTGGATAACTGTTCAGTGAAGCGTTTGCTGTGACACTGAAGGGTGTGCAGAACATTTTAACACTAAGGTAAGGTTCTCAGTCACAGCAATCTACCGTTTTCCAGTACACAGCAGATCAACTAAGATTTACAAAAGTTGTATGTTGCACTAATTCTCCACTGTAGAGGTATACAACTAAGTGTAAACGTTTGAGAGCCCCTGCTCCAGAAATGTCTGAAGAATGGCTGGTTTGTAAAAAAACATGTTTTTTGCAGTCCAAGTTGAACATAACTGAAAATTTGTGGACAGACCTAAAAAGAGGAGTGCAGCCAGGGCAGTCCCCCAAACAAATCCCACAGAACTCGAAGCCTTTAAAAGTTTTTAAAAGCTGCAAGACTTGGCAAGGATTTTACAGAGTACTGAAGTAAAGATTTTACAGAGTACTGAAGTAAAAATTCATCTTTCTTAAAGTAATCAGAAACATGTTCTCTTTAATTGATGCCTTTTGGAAATCTAGTCAAACCCAATGTCCAAGTTTTTGCAGGTCACTGTAGGCCATGCATGTATGAGACCATGGATGTGGTCTCATATTCTGCATTCCTGTTTGTTGATAGAGCAACATTGTTGACCTTTGTGGGGTTTATTAAAGGCCAAAGCCTGCTGGTTGTTTCAGTTCTGAGCTCAGTCCTTTTTTATGCCTAAAGAATCCGTATGAGCACGAGCAACAAAAACCTTTCAAGCCTAAAAATGAATCCTAACAAGGCACTGTCTGGATGAATCCAGACTTTTCTACACTGACAGTTTGATAACTGAACTGGATGTGCTGATCATGCTCAGCACTCAATGTCCACAACAGACAATAGAGCCTCTGTATACACGGCAGCTTCCAGAAGCCCTGGATTTCAATGGCAGCCATTTATCCACATTTCCCTCCAACTGGACTGCTTTTTTTTTCTGGTAACACTACTACAATACATGCAGGCATTTAGAAATGCACAGGAAAAACACATAACCAGTCTTCAGCATGAGCACGCACGGACACACAAACTGGCTGTTAGTCTTGGTAATAGCTGCTTAGCAGCAGAGACACTGGGGGAGCCTGTTGCTTGTTTGTGTTCTCTTTTGTTTCCATTGAAAGATTGCGTAACTGCAGGAAGAAGAAAAGGAGAAAAATGTGCTGATTGCTATCCATCCACTTCCCGTCCCTCATCCCAGGGTGCAGCTGTGTTTTCTGAACCTGTGGAAATGGGTTTAGGCTACTCCCTGGATGTGTTCATCTGTCACAACTGGTCTGGTTTTACATTCGAGTGTGCACTGATCACATCAAAAAGCATCAAAATGTTTCACACGAACAATTTCTGATGCAGTCACGCACAGTCAGTGGCACTGTATACACAAGGACGAGCTGCTGTGCTGCTTCTGTGTGTTACATAACAGCATATATGTGTTTGACAGGTAATTATTGCATATCCCCAGGAGACACTAATGATTTGCACTGAACTAAAAATAGGACCACGTGATAATGTACTGCATGGTGAGATGACTTAACTGATTACTGTTCTCAACTAGCCTATCATGTGATTAGCTGGAACAGAAAGCCTCCAGTTGTATTCCATCTCTACCGAACGCTGATGGTGCTACGAACATTTAGATTAGATTAGATAAAACTTTATTAATCCTTTTTGGAAGATTCTATCAGGGAAATTAAAGTTCCAGTGGCAGCTTTTACAGGTAACAAAAATAGTCACACAAACACAGGAGAAATCATAATAAACAAACAAATGAATAAATAATAGGATAGGATTTAGATCATTGTATGAGAGGAAAAAGAAGAACAGTAATAATAAGCAGGTAAAAATTAAGAGATGAGTTACTGTGTAAACAATCATCTATTGGCTGTGTGCAGATTTTGGTTGTTTTCTCTTCATGTTTCCCTTTTTTCACTCAAAAAATTTATGTATTCGTGTAGTAACCTAATACATAAAGACAAAGATTTATATTTAAATACAATTATGCAGCAGAGGGTTAAATAAAAACTCCCACTACTGAAGGAGACTGATCTGCCTTATCATGCACAAAGAAGTTTGTCTTCAGTGCAGTGCTTGAATATAATGAACACAAAATTAACTAACGGAACGCCCGAGGCTTCCTTCTATTGAACGATGTGCTGTTCCCTGTAGGTTTATGAAATAACAGAGCAGCGGTTCCCTGTGGTTACTCTGTGTGACCGAGTTACATAAAACGTGTAAATTTTATAACATGAGACAACGCCAAAAGGGATGACTTCTAAATCTGTTGAGTGCCTGAGTCAGTCAATTATGCAAGAAACGATATAAAAGTTAAACACGGACATGGCTAATATGTGAACAAGCATTCACATACACAGAGTGTATGATGGTGAATGCTGTCGGGATAACTGAGTCATTGACTTATCAGCTGTGGTAGCAAACAGCCATGCGACGCTGCACTAAAAGCCATCAGTCATCAAGCGAATGACACGTCTGCAAGTAAAAAAAATGACCCAGGTACATTTTAATCATCAGGCTCGCACAAATGACTCCACAAAAAACCAAAACCCGATGTTTTGAAACAACTGCAGGAAAATCAACAGGGCTGAAACAGGCTGCGAGTCTTTAAATATTTCTTGGACCTGAGTGCATGCCGGCAGAAGGCAAACTGAGCTGAGCCACAAGACATGACAAAAACATGACAGTCAAATTAGCTTTTTTTTGTTTTTCCTTTCCCTCCCACTCTCTTTAAAAAAACTTCACAATCTAAATGGCTGTCAGAGGCACAAGTGCACATCTGAATACCTGCTAGAATTGTGTTCTAAAGCTTTGTTTTTGATTTACACCACATCCTTCTTTATCAAACACACAATAGCAATTTGAGTAACATTGCTACACTACATTCCCAGCTAAAAAGCAACACCTGAATTCCTGCTGTTTCTATATCAGTGTAGAATAAGAGACCGCACACTGATTGCTTTTAAATTTGTGTCTTTTTATAATATTATAAAAGGCACGTTATCAAGAATGATAAGCAACGCATAATATGTTTTTAACCTGACATGGTGAACTCTTATCAGCTGATACCTCCATGTGCTCAATGCTGCCTTTCAGTGATCAGACACACGCTCCTGGAACAGGCCGCCCAAAGGCTTTATATAACTCGTGACATCATACTGCAGTACTCAGCAAAGAAATCAAATATTTAACGCTGCTGATAATGCGCTCACTAAGTGAAGTCCTAGACTGGTTCACAGTGAATGTAACAAATAAAAAATTTACAATCACAACAAAGTGCCTGTCAGCGGTGATCTGTGGTAACAAAAGCTGGAATGACGTGACTGGAGTCTGCACAGCTCTTCTGGGAAGCGACACAGAATATGAGAACTTTAACGCTAAATGAGTTTCATCATGGCGTCACATTCCAGGCAAGAAAGACACTGAAATATACAACATTTCAGATCAAGCTTTCAGCTCTGATGATACAATAACTGCCGTCAAGTCCAAAATTAATTCGCAGCCATCTATTTGAAGTGATCCATAAATGATTAATAGAGTGAAGGACAAACAAAATCAATTCCGCTAATAGCGACAGTCAGTATTTTCTAAGCTGGAGTGATGTTATGATCAGAAAACCCTCTTGAGAGTCAGACAGCAGCATTAGGAGAGGACAAATAATTGACAGGAAATAATCTGTTGAATACATAAAAATGTGGCTCGTTTCCATGGCAGCTGCTGGGCTACAGTTAAGCTTCTGAGCCACATCACAAAAGACCGATTGTTTGTTTCTCTTTGTGTCAACGTCAGATTAAAGTCATTACAATTTAAAGTTTTCAGAATACAAGCAGAAGTCGAATAAAACCGTCCTAGAGTGATAAAATAGTGTTTTGTATTAGGATTCAGAAAGTTCATATTAACATTCGATAAGACACCTGAAAGTAATCCAAGAATTGTTAGAGAACACAAAGAAGAAAGTAGATTTTGAATGGATAATCAGTGTAATCAAAACAATTTTCTTAACTGTTACTTATTGTCCATTGACTAACCAATAATCACCTGTTTAGGCACTACAATTATTGACAAGTTTGTCAATAATCAAAACAAGACACACATTATGCTGTCATTATCAGTGTTATGACTGTACCCAGTAAAGACTGATTGTATCTTTAGCAAAAGTTGCCCATCGTAGCTTTGCTCTCCATTACAAGTAGACACTAAAGCCCCAAATCTGTGATATACAGGGGATATATATCCCTCATAATATACTCTTTTTATGACAGTTTATGACAGGTACTTAAGATAGACAAATTAATCTCAGCGAAAGACTAAGTGCGTGCCTGTGTGTTACATTACAATATATAGAGAGGGCAGAGGTTGCCTTGTGCATAGTCCTGAGTTTAGCCCTTTAGGCAGCACTTCCTCTGGCTCCTTAATAATGTGATAGAGCTCAGGTTAAAAAAAGCTGTTTAAGACAGAATACAATGACAGTTTAATGAGGTGACACAAAACTCAATTCACTTGTGACTCTGGCTAAGGCCTTTAAGTCAATACATCCTTTACTTTATGAGGGCATATGGGAGTTCATGTGCAAGCTCTGCTAAATCTCCACGGTTCGAATAAAGCTGGTTGGTCTCTAAACATTTATCTCCTGTTTCAGCTCAGTGCTTGGTGGTTGCTGAGGTATGCCTAACAGATCATAAAAATCTATAGCTTCTTTTCAAGGAAATATGTTAATGAGTTGTTTGGAAATGTTGACCTGGCGCAGTCATTCTAAGTCCTCTGTAACGGCTACTTGCCTGGACGTGCTGCAACAATTCTCAGAACCTGTTTTAATGCAATACCTGGTAACAAGTTGCTGCTAATTTCGTGCGTCAGTGGGTACGCGTACAAGCAGATCAGGAAATACCTAACTTTTACCTAGTGTAAGAAGAGCCATTTACATTTATTCTTTCTAACAACAATAAAGATACAGTTATAACTGTTGTGTAGGTGCACATTCTTACCTGTAGTCTGGTTGTGAAAAACAATCAAGAAGGTCTTTGGCTGTTAATCTGGAATTCTCTGCCACTATCTGAAACAGAAAACATGAAATGAGCTAAAAAAAATTAATACATTAAAATGAGTTACGTAACATAGCAAAGTCTGCTGCATCTAATCTGGTACCAATAACTGTCACATGACACTGACCTTATTGGAGTGGATGATGCTAAGCAGTGTCTGGACTTCCGCTAAGCCAGAGGCTGATAACAAGACACTGAAAAACAGAAACACCAATGTTAGAACTGATCTGTTACAGGAATGTTTTGCTTAGCCATCTTAGGGCTGGAGGGCCTGGAGCCTATCCCCGTTAAAACAAGGTGACAGGCAAAGCGTACCCTGGACAGATAAGCAGTCCATCACAGGGCTAACACAGAAACAGAGGCAACAACACTCTCACACCTATACATGCAGCCAGTTTAGAGTCACCAGTTAAGCTTTGGTCTGGGCACTCACGCATATGCTTTTTTGATATTACCATCCACATAAATATTGCTGTGGACCAAGCACACACACCTACTTGACAACGCCAGCAGACAATGTGGCATTCTTACCACTTGGGGGGCAAATGCCTTCAGCAGTGACCTCTACACCATAAATTACTTCTACAAGGCAATATCTGAATAAAGGCTTGCAAAGATTTGCAATCCTTAGGCACAACTTTAATGTGAACAAACAAAATGAGCACACAGTTCCTTGATGCTTTATCTGTGCATCCAGTGAATAAAATATAACCACGCAAACCGATACTGTCATTAACCGCATTATACAGAGAAGCCCTGACATACATAGGGATCGTGCAGAGAAACAAACAAAAGGATAGCAAGGAATGATGGTAAAGCGATGGGTAATGAGGGACAGGAAATGGTAGAAAATGGTTGGAAATGCCAGCGTCCTAAATTATCCATATCTGGTGTCCACAGAATGAGAAAAATGAGAGAGAGGAAGACAGAAAGATAGCGTGTGTGGAATGACTCATAGCTCTGCTCAAACACATGAAAATGAGCCTGGCTGTCTCCTAGGAAACCGTGCTCGAGAAGCCCAGTACACACATGCATGTGTACAGATTGGTGCAGATTTACACACAAAGTATACACGGCAAACCAAGATTCCTGCTAACAGAGACACTGGATTAAAAAAGCTTATTTTAAACAATAAACATAATTCACAGGAATGTAGATATGGCACTCTTTCATAACTATAGTTGTTTTTTTTTAACCCTGTACGCTAGTAAACATCACCTTTAAGAACTGTAGTTAAATTATTATGGACTGGCTCGATGCGCTAATCTATTAACAGCAATAATGCTCCATCACACAAAAGTGCACATTTTAGTTTTCAGTTTTTTACATGACTGAAAACATTTTTTCCCCCACATAATGTTGCTTTATTTCCTGGTATGTTCTTATTAGATTTTTGGGAGAAAGTATGCCGTCTGATAAATTCCCAATGCTCTAAATGTGTTTACTTATCTGTTTAAAGTGGCACTTACAAGCCTCTCACGAACCGATGTGTAAACACAGATGCAGTTGCCATAAACTTGAGGCAAAGCAGGATTATCAGATGTTTTTCATAGAGGATGCCACTGTGGCAAAATGTGGTGGAAGGTTATTGTACAGAGAAAATATTTTAGCTTCACCAGATCATGTTAGATATGATGTAACATCTGATAATGAAGTCCCACCATATTAGTCACAAGTGTAATTCAAAAACAATAAAAACAGATGAGCTCAGAGGCCTAGATGGATTAAGTGCCACCAAAATTCACTGAGGACACATTTTCAGCAGATTAACTTTAGTTACTTAAGTGGCCTTCTTTGTCTGCTACAAAATTATATTTCCCTCCCCACAATAACAGTGATAATAACCATAAACATTACTGTATAAAAACCCTGTGAACATTTCTATTTGGTTGCAATGATGGTGCACTGTAAGACATTTCATATAATTAAAAACCACAAGAGGAAGAAGCTAGGACAGCGTATGTAAGCAGTAATGAACGGTCTTGGTTTAATGTGCACCTTCACACAACCAAAAGAAATTCTTTCTACACTGGTTTTGTAAACTTGGAGAGTATCTGACACCAGGATGACATAGAGAGACATGAGGAGACACAATGGCAGGGGTTTATTGTTACCTGCCCTCAAAGACACCCAAATGTCAGTGACATCAGCCACATCACTGAAAAGAACTGTAGTGATTTGTGTTGTATAAATGTCTGCATCTTGTCCCAGTGTTATAAGTATATACTTTTGACATGTTAACACGCCACGTGCTGACAATGCAGCCGCAAGCAGTGGAAAAGTGTACAAGAGGCAGAAACATTCTAAACATTTTTCTCAAAGTTGCTAACAGAAGCTTCCTGTTACATTCAAGCACAGACTTGTCACGTCATGGGAAAGGTGATAAGACAAAGCTACAAGGTCAAGGAGATTACAGCCTGGCCAACACTACAGTGCCAAATGGGGCCTGAGAGCAATGAGAGCATAAACCGCATGCGCACAGGAAGGAGAGGGATGGCAGTTTAAAGGGCTTCTTTGAAAGGCTACTTGTTGAGGCAAAGGTAAGACACACCCGTGAAAATACGAGGAAAGCATGAGGGAGGTTAAGCAAGATCAAACTGCTGCAGAGGTTACTGAAGGTGACAGATCCAGATGTGCCCAATGTATCTGTAAAATGGTGAATGTCATGCATGCATTTCTCTATACGGAGCACAGCCACAATCAAAAGAAGCGGCAGGAGGTGGCGCCCGCAAACCTAAGTGAAAATAATTCAATATAACAGACCGAATACCAAATAAATGTGACACAGAGGACAACGTGGCTGAAATGCAGATGAGTGAAATGTCCAGTGTTATATTTTAATTGACATGACATACCTGCTGAAAGCTTGAAGCAGCTGCGAGACCATGGAAGACAGTTTGTGCAAACAGGCCAAGGCGTCCTGTGGCAGTGGAGGGCCTCCCTCTGGCTGAGCACACTGCATGGTGTGTGGGTCAAAGCCCAGAGCTTTGAACACTTCCAAACTAAAACATAACCGAAAACAAAAGATTTCGGGGGGTCAGCGAAATGGAAAAAAAAACAAAATTCACATCAAAATAAACTCTAAAGCATTGTTTTCCTCCTGGCATTAATTTCTCGCTCCACTTGTGATAAAGACAAGGTTTTGTTATTTTTTTTGTTTTGTTTTTTGGCTATCATCATTAGAAAAGACTTTGTGACTTTTAATTTCTGCCTGACTGTACCCTCTTGCAAGCAGAGCACAACAACTTTTGAATCCATGCTGACATAATTGTTTAAATAAATCCAAGCATATCTGATTGTAAAAATACTAACTTGGTATCTGCAGTATAATCACAAGTGGAATCCCAACACTCCAATAGCAAAAAAACCCACCTTCCTTGATACACATTAGACCAGATGCTCTCAAACACAGCCCACACTTCCTGGTGAGGGACCTGAGTAGACGTGGGTTGTTTGTCTTCGCTGTCGTCATCATCATTCATGACAACATCACAGGCAGAAGATTTGCGGTCCATAGAAAGATTTGGCTGTTTTATAATGTGAAAAACACATTTAAAAATTGCTATGACTAATAAGAAAATACACACTTCTCGCAGAGTAAATCAGATTTTTAAAAATCAAATATAGATCTACTCAGTGCAGGTACAATATACTTGACCCAAACAGATATAATAAACATATCATTAGGTATTTATGTGCTTGCAAACTATTGCAATATACACATAAATCCACTAAATTAAATGCACCAAGTCTTCAAATATGCTTGAGCTGACCTGAGGTTGTAGCTTGTTGAAAATGTTGTCCAGTACAGAGATGGCACGTGGAACATGCTTTGAGCTTCTCCCAAAATCTTTCAAAAGCTCTTTAGCGTCTTGAATGGGCACTGAGACAGCTCTAGGGTCTACCGTTTCACCTGAGAAAACATACACACACGCATGCAGTATGCCTACCAGCTGACTGCACATAAAGCTACATTTTGTTACTCATTAAACTAACAAAAATGTAGTAATTTTATTAAATGAGCCATTTAATATTGCAGCCTCCAAAATAAGGCTGGATTGTTTTTAATCACTTAACAAAAATGGTGCTTTATAATATTATGAAGGTGAGATCTGTTGTAGTGCTGATGCATTGCTGATATAAACAGGTGTGCCTTGTAAACTGGACACTGAATCCACAAGCAGACACAGAAACAGCAACAAGATCTGGTATGAATGTGAAAATAGAAGACAAACTCAGACTGACAGCTTGTGTGTGCACAATATGTGCACCATCCAAGCAAACACACAGCCACACATGCAGTACGGGTGAGTGTGTCCAAACTTTTGACTGGTACTGTACAGGAAGGCTTAAAGCACATTAACACACATTATTTCCACAAGAAACACACATTATTTTTCTATATATCTGAAAGGGCACAGTATGTTTTCATATATATGCATTTACCAGCTACATATCTATCAGTGAACCTTACTGTTACCCTTTCACTTCCAGCTGTAGCCCTAACAATGAGCATCTGTTACTTTACAGATACCTATACAGAGTTTGTCCTCACAAAGATAGCTACAAATTATAAAAACTGCCTGCTTAGGGGATACTAGAAAATCACATGCAGTACTTTTCCACTCCCAGATTTGTTCTTAGCCTCACAAACAGTTCATCCCGCCTTCCCTTCCTCCTCCTCCTTGCCCGTCTCTCAGCTTCCTGGCACAGAGCCAGGCTGCGTGGTACCAAGAAATTCAGCATGTGAACCAAGGATTCGCACAACAAGGGCAAAACGACATTGTTTAAGCTATTAACATTTTTGTTTGGATTAAAAATTATTGGCCAGACCCATAAAGGTTGACATAAGAACATGAGAAACAGAGACATGTGTACACACAGACACGCACACACTGTGCATTGTAAGAATAAATGAAAGGGACCCAGCATTGAGACCCAGAAGTGCTGCAGTGGGCGACTCAGCATCTTTCTGACCCACATTCGAGTCTCCCACTTCAGCAGACAACCTGATTCTGTATGCAGTTCTTTAGGGTTCTAGCGCAGTGCAGAATGGACAACATCACACCCCTGTGGAATAAGGCTTACATTTCAGGGGTGACTCACTCAGTATTTCACCACCACGCTCTACCAAGGAGTAACGGAAAGCTCTGTTTTCTAAACAAGTAATGCAGGTATTGGAAAAATTTCATCACCTAATAATGTAACTTTTTGTTATATCGCAAAGCTTCAGCTAATACCACTGAAATGGCTACAAAGCAACAATAATTATAAAGTATTTACCATTATACAAAAAAAAGACATGGCTTGACTGCTAAATTCTATTGTACACTTTCAGAGAAATGTTGAAATCAGCTCCTGGGAAACTGGCATCAAACTGTTTCATCTCTGATATGATCAATCCTGTGAAATCCAAGCAACAATGCAGGATGTGACGTGCTGTGCACAAAACTTTAACCAGGGTAAAATATAATGAAATAAGCACACAAGACTCCAAAATAACCTTAGTAATAGACATGATATTCATAACCACTGCAAGAAATAAGAGTACTCCAGTCTCTTCTACCTACAGTACTGGTCAAATGTTTGGACACACTATTCATGCATACCTGAGTTGAAAAAATTTATGAGATTTAAAACGATTTGCAGATTTCTCCGTGGGACAACGTGTCCAAAAACAGCAATCCAGTGCTTTTTTAAACACTGCAAGACATCTTGAAGGGTCCATGGTGGCTTTCGATAAACTATCTGTTAACAGAAAGAAAATATAATGAAACAATGGCCACTAATTTTGACAGAAATATTATTTATGACATTATTACATTACGGTTTAATACATAGAATGAACACTCACCCATCACAGTCATCCGCAGTATAGGCTACATAACCTTGTGCACTATACATGGATATATGGTGCATATGTACCTACTGCATGTAAAGTAACTACATTAGCATATTTACACCAATTTAATAAATCACTAATAAACCTGTTTTTTGTGTCAATTATATTAAATTCCCTTTATTTTTACCTCTAACCAGAGGTCATCATAAGCAGCCTTCATCTCCACCTGTAACACATCAGACAGCACCTCCTGCAGACATTCTTCTAGTGCAGAAATACATCTGCTGAGGTCCCAGTTTGTCTTCTCCTCATCTCCTTCACTGAGCTGCCTGCTGTCTGTGATCAGTTAACATCATTATATGTTTAAGTGATTTCAGATAATAGATACAGACAGCAGAGGCTCTGCTGTCCTTCACACACAGGCATGAATAAATGACAGCAGAACTCACAAAATGGGAATTGTAGAATCTGTCTCACTAGAAATGCACTGTTGGCATCTGTAATACTAACTCAGTGCAGTACTTTTCTAGAAATATACACTTAATAAAGCTTGTCTTCAAGTGAGGGAAGGAAAACAGGAAAGTAGGGGAGGGGGGGGGCATGGTTAGTGCGTTGATGGTATGTGTCATTAACTACTGCATGATGATGGAGTGTTGCCTTAGCAACACTTAGGCTCACCTTTCTGTATGACTCTAACATAAATGCCTGCTTTCTCTTGACCATGTGGCTGGACTGGTGGGCAACTCCTGCTCAGCACTGGTGTCAAGACTTGAGGATTGTTGTGAGCTGGCACAGGAGCCTCACCGCTTTCTATGATGTCAAGGCCATGTCTAGAGCTCTTAGCCTTTGCCTCCAAATCATTCTTGGACAGGGCCTTCACCCCACTCAGGAGGGCTTTACTGCACAAATTCTTATCGTTACTAAAGAGGACAGATTGGAAGCATGTTTTTAATGAGGGAGCACTGATGACACAGACAACACTGAGAAAATTCATAATACAGACATCCAGAATTATCATCAATTCACCATGCAACAGTGAAACACTGCCAGCTAATTGAATTTTTAACAAAACAATCAATGGCTATAGCTGGAAACAGTGCATAGAAATAGGTCAAATTGATGAAACAAAATAATATAACTGCCGCATAAAATGTGAGCCAATAACTTCCTAAACTAAGCTGATTCCCTTGCTCAGCACATCTATTCTTTGCCAATACCTGTCTGGCTCTCTCTTTCTTTGACTCATCCCAACTGGAACTATCTGGCTGGACCCACTCACAGTCACATGCATGTGTATTATCAGCAGAGGACACACTCTGCAGCAGCTGCACTTTACTGTAGGGGGAGGGAGAACTTACGTGCATAAGATGAGAGCACACTCTGGGTGCAGTCTCTGGTACTGCAGGCAGCACTGCAGCACTCTGTCATCATTATTCTCAGCATTCAGACCATCTGCAGTCAAGGGGAGACAGAAAGAGAGAGGGACCAAAAGACAAGACAGTGGGACAAAACATGATGGTTATTTCATAAAACACTTACAGTTTAAACATCAAACCAAAGGACACATTGTGTCTTTTCCCTTTTTAAAGAGAGGGAGGGAGACTCAACAATGAAAAACACAAGATGGAGATTTCATATCTATTTTAAAAGAGATAGCAAAGGCGTATAAGCTCCAAAATAAACACAAAACATCTCTTCCTAATCTTCTTCATCATATCTTATTTAAACGGCCCCCTGTCTACTGTTGAAAATTTAACATCGGCTTGATACAATAATGAATGCATGGATACAACCTGCCCTTGAGATGCATACATTATACTGTAAATTATGTTGACTGTAATTTCTTGAGCAAGAACTCAGTGTTAGTGCCACCTAGTGTCTGTGCAGTGAAGAGTCAAGCAATAATAAAACACTTGCTTTGATAGAGTGACTAATTGAAAAGAGTGTTTTAAGTGTTTTTATAAGTGTTTTTGCAGTTTTATAATTTAGTGTTGCGTGCAGCAGCAATCTACGAAGGAGTATTGAATATATTGTGCATTTTGAGAATAAAGAAAAAAATTCAAGAAAAAAGTTGAAATACTATTTTGAGAAAAACGTCAAAATGTGGAGGTTAAAGTTGTTGTTTTAAGTCAAACAACTGCGACGCCACATCTGTTATACCTTCTCCAAAATGTCTTGTGTTTATGAGTTAGTGAAACTATACTTTTGATGAGTTTTAGCAACAAGGATATTATTTCTCTTTTAGTACATAAACACGATGCAGTGACAAGTATGAGGACATTAAAGAGATAGTGTAGAAAGCTACATCTGCTCAGAAGGAAAAAAACAATCTGGCATTGGACAGATGCAAGGATAGCAATGGTTGCACCTTCGTGACGTACAGAGGGACATGTAGAATCCCAAGACACAATAAAAAATGAAGCAATTACAACAGGGCCTTCACCTGTTTTGTGCTTTGGCCCTAATAAGGCAGCTAAGTTGAGGGTATAGCAGCCGTGGCCATTATTTGACTTGAAATGACGACTTCGACTTATTTTCTCGAAAAAGTATTTTGATTTTATTCTCAAATAGTATTTAGACTTTTTTGTCAAAAAATATTTTGACTTTTTTCTTGAAATTTTGACTTTATTCTCAAAATGTACGACTTTTTTTTTCTTCCTCATCTAGCTGAACTTCTTCACATCACCTCCATTCTTCCTCTTCCATCCGCCTTACTGTGCCCTCTGCCCACCTCAGCACCATAGAGAACGGAGCTTTCTCCCCACCAGACTTTTGCAATATTGACTCTTTTCCTGTCTTCAAATCACAACACAAAACTTACCTAGCATACTCGCTTTAGTTCCCTTGGCTTTAGTTTCTTATTTTGTGCTTTTATGTATTATCTGTGATTCATTATTATTTTTTGCCTCTGTAAGGTGCCTTGAAAGGCATTTACAAATAAAATGTATTGTAAAATCAGCTCATGGACACATTATAGAGATGATTACTGTCTTTAATTTGTTTGTGCCATCCTTGGTTTTTATCAGTGAATTTCTTTAAGTTACCACTCACTGCTGCTCTCTGCCGCCTGCTGCATAGACTGGCCCCAGAGGCGAGGTTCCCGATTCTTCAAAGAGTTGTAAATGTACGAGATGGCTGGAGTCGCCAGGTGGGCGACGGAACCTGACAGGCCTCTTCCCCTTTTTAGGGAATCCATTTCCTGAAGCACCACCCAGGGGATGAGGATTACAGGGAAGCCCAGCCCTAACAGGACATGAAGTGGAGACAGAGCATGCAGGTAGTTTAGTTTATCCCTAACAAATATGGAAGTGGCACTACATTTTTTTAAGATAAAAAATTATTTTAACTTGAATTGATCCTGCAATGAAAATGCTTTTTGGGAACAGATGTGTGGTCCTAACGGTCCTAACATTTTACTTTAGAGGAAGTAAAAATGTACAAATATATTTTGAAGATAAAAGGCTAAAGGCACCACTTAAAGATAACTTTAGCATTCAGCTCATGACTGACAAATTACAACCGTTACCAAGAAGCCTTAACAACAAGAAAAGGAATAAATCACTCTCCAAAACCCAGTTAATATTAGTAACTGTTTTAGAAGCTGTTTATAGTGTTAAACACCTGCGAGGCCATGAGACTGGATCTTTTTCACATAGACGAGGTGGCTGAGGAGAATGTTGGTGTCCAGAACGAGGATTAGGTCCTGCTGATGGGACTTTCTGCCTGTAAAGAAAAAAACGCACCAACTTCAGGAATTTTTTGCTGATTGTTAAATTATGAAATCTAAATAAAATCACATAAATAAATTACTTTCCACATCGTCTATATGTGGAAACTCAATTCCAGAAATGAATTAAGCTGAGCCTCCCTATTCTCAGTACTGTTATAGGTGATCTATTTTGTTACATTAAATATTACTGTGGCAAGTGGTGCAGTGGGTAGGCGCTCGCCTTGCAGCCAGCGGGTTGCCGGTTCGTTCCCCTGTCCCTGCGCTGTGTTGAGCAAGACACTTAAACCACATTGCCTAATGGTAGCACCATCTCTGGCTGCATGACTGCAGACGCTCAACTCTGGACTCATCCAGAGACTCACTGACTCTGGATGAATGATCTGGAAAAATCATTTCATTGTGTGCCTTGTGTGCACAATAACAATGAGTTGAATCTAACATCTATATCCATGAATTAAATGTTAAAAACTACAAATCAGACACTGATACATATTTTGACCTTTATGCATCACACGAGGATAAATTATGGATCAAGTTACTTGATATAAGAAGCTTGTTTCTATGACTGAGAAAAACTTTTTTGCTTACAGCATGTATCTGCAGGTCCTTCTTCTGGAGAATCTATGTCCATAGCAGTGAGTTCCCCATAGCTCTCCATAACATTCACCTCCAATCGCTTCTCAGAACGGGCAAGATGAAGTTCTTCAACCACTTGCATCTGCAGAACAACTACTCATTTTAAAACAAATATCCATTCATCTCTTTCTTGCCGAGCTTTTTAAATGAGTGATATTTTTCATTACCTGGTCATACCACGGCTCGGTGTCGGTATCACTTGTCCCCGGGATCTGGAGAGACAAAGATGACCTTGCATCTTCCCTTTCAAAAGGGAAGTTTGTTGTAACATTCAAACATCTCTGGGTTTGTTGCATGGTTTCCTCCTTAGAGTCACTTATTAAAACCCCAGACACCGGAGGTTTAGCCTCATGTCTGAAATTTTGGTTTGTAGGAAGAGCATCATTAATCTCACCTTTGCTCTCTAAGGGTTCCGACTGAACCTTTTTTGGTATCTTGAAATGAGAAGGCACCAATAGCGTGACAGAATTTATTAGCTTTGGTATAGCTGATGACTGAACCACTTCACGTGACACTGATGTGACATTTATCGGCACATCTGAGCTGCTTTCTGAGGCAGTGTGCTTGACTGAAGTGGAAGACTTCTTTGTGATGGAGGCAGAGGAACTGTCTTTACACAAACTTCTTTTGCCCTTTAACTCATTTTTTGCATGCCTTTTGCACATCTCTTTGACCAGCTGCCTTCTCTTATGTTCTAGAGAATCAGCAGAGACATAGGGGGTAGGTTCATTGGTCTTGATTGTGCTGCTGTAGTTTCCAGCCTTTGGTGGGTCTTCAGCCATGCACTTCCTCCTTTTTAGAGCCTGCCTCTGTTCTTTTCCTTCAGCAGAAACTAAACTGGGACCCACTAGAGGCGTTTTTAATTTTGACGGGCTCCTTTGGGAAGATTTTTCATCAAATCCATCTTTAAATGTCTTTTCTGTTCTCCGAGGGACTGTACCTGCACTGTTGATGTTCAATAGTTTTGAGGATCTTCTTTCCACAATGTCACTTCCAGTGACAGTTTTATCTTTCCCTGAAACGTAATTCATTGCTTTACTGGAGCAATGTCCCCCATGGAATGGCATGACGACGGGTTTTGTTTTTGGATATTGTCTGTCCTTATTAACTGCTTTCTGCTCTGTTGCTTGTGTTTTTTCCAAACTGTAGACAGGTTTTTTGATCTGTGGGGTGCTTTGGGAATCATCTTTCACAGGAGAAGAAATTGATTTTTCCTTTTGCTTTGGGCGCAGCTGTATATTGAAGAAGAAAAAGAAACATAAGAGTATTAAAATGTTTTAAAATATTTTAAAATGGTGAATAATATGCTGTAAAAAAAATTACATATAATTAAATAAAATGGACATGTATACTCTATCAAACCTTTTCTGACTCTTGCTTCCCTGTGACACTTTTGTCATTTTTGGCGACATCTGGACTCTTGGACACCTGATAACATAAAAAACATATTTTGTGAACTGCTTGTAAACCCCTGATGAAGAAACAACTAAGGCAGACTACAGCTCAAACAAAAGTTATTTATTGTTAAAAATTAAACAAATATTGGGACTATTGGGAGAAAAATGTTTCAGATGATTTGGGGAAAATGTGAAGGCTTTTTTTCCAACTTTTATTTTTTATTTTATTTAATTTAAAAAACAAAATGCTGTTGTAGCTCATACGATGGTAGCTATTCTCTTATACATAAGAGGGACTGAAGGATTTTTTTTTTTTTGCATGAAGGCAATAAACTAACCAAAAAGTGAAGAACTTCTTACTTCTTTTTACTGAAACTTTATAACTTTTTTTGACTTAAACTTTTATTTGAAGTTTTGCATTTGCATAGTTTATACAAGTACAGAAACCCTGTACAAATGTGAAAATAAGCACATGAACATTTACAAACTCAAGCCAGCAGTGAAGGAGATATTCTCTCATTGTATGGTATTGGTTGTCTGTCTATCTGTGTTGGCCCTGCGACAGACTGGCGACCTGTCCAGGGGGTACCCCGCCTCTCGCCCTATGTCAGCTGGGATAAGCTCCA
>VUQK01016821.1:0-12091 GCA_015106715.1 Bujurquina vittata
GTAAAAGTAAAAAGTAGTCAGAAAAATAAATACTTAAGTAAAGTACAGATACCTAAAAAATCTACTTAAGTACAGTAACGAAGTACTTGTAATTTGTTACTTCCCACCTCTGGTTACGGGAGATGCAACAGTATTATGAAAGATCTCAATGTTTTTTGGTTAAGGTTGTAGATAAACTACATGTGGCCCAAACATGATCCCAAATTCCCAGTATGGCCATCAGTACAATTAACTTTGACATCACTGCTATAATTATTCCATCATTTGAGGACAGCTTGTTGTCCATGAATGGGAAACAAGCTGTCCTCAAATAATGAAATAATTAAAGTCCTGGTTTGGTTTTACTTTTAGATTGCCCTGTGTGCTCTTTTATGGTGCACCTAACACAAATGTTTTTGATCTTAAACATGTTGTTTAGGTTTGTGTGTTTGTGATTGTGCTTTGCTGCAAATCCTTAGTTACTGTAAACTGCATGGAAACTTTGATGAGCATGACTCTGCCACCTAAGTTCCATCTACTGAAGACTGATTCTCCAGGTTTTAATGATTTGGCTTGTTTCATGATTTAGCTGTCGCACACTAAAAAGTCAGCAACACACAGTGTGGCTGTGCAGATACAGCTGCTGTTGCGTGCAACTGTATGTTACACGCTGCAAATTGAGAAGGGGGTGGAATAAACCTGAAGCTGTTTTGGAAAACGGCCCACTGCTCACTCCATTTTTATTCAACCAAGGGATGTCAAAGCTAATTGTATTTCATGGACCACATAAAGGCCAAGTGGGATGAACTGGTAAAAACACTGCATTATAAATTATATTTAAAAAATTGGTGCTTCCCAGTGCAACAAATAAAGTCATGAAGTTAGGCCCTCCTTTTCTGACCCTTTGGCGAGCCAGTCTCCAGTGAAGCTCTCCCTCTGAGTTATATTTACGGAACAGAACGTCCAAACTGCTTCTTACTCCATTTGTCTCATGTTAAACTTTGACTCCCATTCATGAAAGGCTGCATTTATCCACTGAGACTGCGCCTCTGAGCTCTGCTCAAGCCCAGTTTGATTTTGTATGAGCTCAAGCAAACATAAGCAAAGAAGCTCACTCTTCATCTGGAGGATGCGTATTCCGTTCGGTAGCTGACAGTGATCTCTGACCTCCCTGCAGAGGCGGAGGTGGAGCCAAAAACAGAGTCTCCCCTCAGGGTTCAAACGGCATGGTATGACATCTTCACTAACATACAAGCCTGTAAAAATAGCTACATTTTCCACTCATCCATTTTCAAGAAAAAATATTGACATAAATCCTTACCTTCGAGGTTCTAGTTACAACCTCACAGCTCATATTGCTCTTGGGCAGTTCCAATCTTTATTAAGACTTTATGGAAATGAACAGGAAGCTGTGCAAAAAAAGAGAGAGAGAGAGCCTTGTTTGAAAAAGCGTGATCCTGAGGCACTAAAGAGTCCCCCAAGAACAAGATATATTTAGAGAAACATTCAGAACACAGCAGCTTAATATTTCATATCTTATGAAGTGTTCTTTCTTCTGCCATTGCTGTCCACAATCATGAGAAATGAAGTTGTCCCATCCATATGCAAAAGAGGCGTCATCCTGAACCATTATCCACTTGTGAATCTGAGTGATTGGGAGTCATATTGTTGCTCTGCAGTGCCCCAGCATCCTCTTATCTATTTCAATAAGCCTGCCCACCCATTACATACAAGTACTTGACAACACTTGAGTGTCCTGTGATGTACAGATGGCAGATTTCCCTCCTTTTAGAGAATTCACTGCTCTGACACATATACATGAAGTTTAGGTCTGTGCTATTCAGCAAGTGAAAGTCAGACAGAGAGTTGAGCATTACAGTAAGTCTATCTTTATTTTCAAGTTAAAACCTCAAAAAAGCTTCATGAAAGAATGCTTTTTATGTTTATGTTCCCTTCTTTTTATGGTAAAATTATTCAATAAGTGGTGCCCACATGATTATGAACCAATGTCCCACAACCCGGTTTATCCAAATCTAGGTATAGACAGTCGCCCTGATTTAAAGTTTAGTTTAGTTTTTTCCACGTACCTGGAGTGAGACTAAGCTATGTAAACCGTAAACATTAAGACCAGCTTATCTGCCACCAGTTCCTAAATGAGTGTGAATTCCTCTTATACAGTCATTTTATTGACTATGCAAACAGGATAATTGATCATTTGGACCTGTTCTTTTTATGGTGAAACTAATAAGGCATAAATGCATGATGGTAAGTTTAACCAGTGATCCATTTCTGAAGGCTAATTATGAGCATTCCCCTATTTTTGAATGCCACTTCTTTGCATCTCATTGAAAACACTGTGTTGTCTGTAGTGATAATTTGACGTGTAACCTCGTCTTTGTTTCACCCGCTCACCAAATGTCCCACAGTCAAAAGGTGATTAGCTTAGCTTTTGTTAGGACCATAGACTGTATATAAAAGAAGGATGAAGCGACTACGTCTACGTTCCCATGTACATGGGTATTTTTTAAAATAGTGTGGCAATGGAGGGGTGAAGCAGAGGATTCAGGTGGAAGTGCCAGGAGAGGCTGGTTGGCACAGCTGTCAGGCATTGTCTAATTATGTCGCTCCTATTTATGCAGTAGTGCGCTGGGGCTGGGAGAGTGAAGTGATCATGGACTGGCAGCTGGTGAGGTTGCAGCAGCAGATGAACTGCGTAAACTTGCATTGTCTGGAAAGACACCTGTAAAAGTACAAAAGGAATAAGAAAGCAAGCAAAGGAAAAGGGGTGTGGCTGCCTGCATGTGTGTTGTAGTGATGGGAATATTGGCTCTTTTCAGAGAGCTGGCTCTTTCGGCTCTGAAACAACTCCTCAGGTTTTATTTTAAAAATATGTGTAAAATGTTTTACTTTAATTACTCATAACTTTGCGCAGTCTACTCTCTGCCTATCACATTAAAATTTGTATAAACTACATTTTCTGTCAGTCACTTTCCTCACCGTTCCTGCGTGTAGTCTCTATGTAAAACGCAGCTTCCTCTTGCTCTTTTTGGTCTCTGAGTGAACTGTGCAGGAGCCTCTCCACAGGAATAAAAGCCCTAAAATACGGTACTATCTGAGGTATCATACCTCTGTGCCCGTCACAGAGCCCGACAATATCCCGAAGAATGCACACCGGATCGTTGACGGATACATTTTGTAGATTTCTCTATAAAGGGACAAGATTGGACCTTGAAAAATCCAAACTGAATGAACATCCATTACATATCTGGATAATATCCATTTAAACATCTGTGACAGATCAGATCTCCCCGTATTCTCTCTGGAAACATTATGGATCCATGGCAGATCCATAAATTTGGGTAAAAAAATGCAGCAAGATGTGTTTGTCTTGTTAGATAATGCAGGCTAGCTGTTTCTCCTGCCTGCAGTCTTTATGACGAGTAAAGCTAACTACTTCCTGGCTACAGCTATTTTAATCGATTTAATTTAATAGATAAATTCCTTTAGATGCTGTTCAGTGATTCAAATAGAGTGCAACATCTGACAACAACACTGATTAATAGGAGAATAAGTATGTGTCAGTAACTCAGCTTTTCCAGCATTTTGTTTAAATCAGTTTGACCGTTTATTCTATTGATTTTCTACAAATGGGCCTCACTAACTTAAGCCTACATCACTAGATTTTTCAGATGTACCCTTAAAGGTGCTTTCAGTTTTTTATTTGACGTTAAAAAAGAAGAGAACTCGTAGGTGTTCGCATGCTGTGGAGGCAAGTTTTAATTTGTGCCTGCACATTTAGACTCAAGATATAAAGGATCATTCCTAGTATGTTTTATCATCTGAGAAGGGGTCCCCTTCACCAAAGAAGCAAAAATGTGACTGGATAAAATGCACCTTCACCTCAAGCCTCATTTCCTGAACTGGTCAGGGCTCTAACACATGAAAATGTCCATAAACATGCTTATTTATTTCGGATATTGTTACAATTATTGTCAGCAGATTAGATATGTGACCCTTCCATCTTCGGACAGCTGACAACGAGCCAGATAAACAGCATAAGCTAATGTTATGCCAGCTAACATTAAGCTCGAGTGTCCTAAAAATCACACTTTCTCTCTGATAAACAGTTTGGTTACATTCACACATCATATGAGACTAACCGTTCAACAACTTTAGATCAATTTCAGTTTCACTAACATCAGCTAACAGCGACAAAAACATTAGCTCTAACCAACAACAGTTTGACATTTCCTGACCAACTCACCATAGTATCTCGGTCATCTGACAGAAGTGAGCCTCACTGACTCCACGTTTCAAACCCGACATACACCGTACATCCGGCATATTGACAACTGAGGTTAACTGCAGACTGACAATCTACACTTACTACAGGTGAATGGTGGCCAGAGTTTTTGAGGTGACTAGGGGGGTAAAAATGTAAAATTCTGCAAAAGATTTTATTTGCACACCATTTTTTTATTCCTGATTTATTGCTAAGTGTTCAAATATGGTGTGTGCAAAAAAAAAAAAAAAGTTCACATACAAACAGTAAAAGAACCATGGTGGGCAATCTTGTCCTACAGTGGCCACCGTAGCCAGGATTATGCACTTGAATTGGGAGGGGTAAGAAAACAATTCAGTTGAATGCAACCTGCTGACATCTAGCCATGAGATTTTACACACTGTATCTTTAAAAAGACTAAAATGTAGTATTCAGCAAGCAGATTATAAGTGGAAGGGTTTTTTTTGCATTAACACAGGCGGAAATGAGGCGATCACACATTTATAGATAATTCCTGGTGATGATTGAATCAGTCTGCAGGGGACGTTGCCGGTGGGAGATACAAGAGGCGTAAATGTTTGCCCCACGGCAAGTGGTGTGTGTGTGTGTGTTTCTGTGCACATATGTAAGTGTGGTTTTCCTGACTAAATTACTTGTGCTGCAGAATAAAATCCAGATGGCTGTAATAAAGTTTTGCATAAAGTTTTTAAAGTAAAAATGAAGAAAAAACGTGAAATAATCATAATTGTAACAATTGTAATAACAAAATTTCCAAATATGGTCATTATAAACCAAGTCAGCTCTGTCAGTATTCATGGAAATGCTTGGTTGACATTTGCTCAGTTTAACACCCTGGTATTGGGCTGAAGCGCTTTAATGACAACTTATCTTTGTGCAGCAGAAAATGAACAGTTCTCCGGGTGGGGTACACAGCATTTCCTTGTGGAGGACATGATGGAAAACATGGTCCCAGCCCGCTCACGCTTCGCTTCCTCAGTCTTCTCCACAGCAGCCGAGGCCCCCCCACCAGCAGCAGCAGATGCATCCACAACACTTGACTGAGCCATTTTGCTGAGCTATGACAACTGCAACAGAAACGGGGTGACACCACATAACCTTGCTATCATTGAAACGACACACACAGTCACACACAAGGACAAACTTAGCATGTCACTATGGCAACCGTGTCATCATTTTAATCTCAGCAGGCAGCGTGTCATTGGAACGAGTTTGGTGCCAGTTTTGGGGGTGGGGAAGGGTCTTTTAGTTAGCTTGATACTAACATTATAGACCTTTGCAAAAGTCTAAAAATTTTTCCAGGGAATCATATTACGTGCAAATCCTAACAGTGGCTTTTCTGAATTTTGTAAACTGCCTTTCCCGTATAGAAAGCCACTACAAAGGGAGATTCATACCTTAGCCAAGCTTGTGTGAAGACTTACAAAACAGACTGTTTCAGCACCCTCCAGGAATTTTAGCAGGAGTAGCCCGAAGCAGAAATACTATCAGTCTGTTAGAGACTTCAGCTGCGGGGAACAGAGACAGCTCCCAATCTAGAAGATTACACTAATGACTTCAGTCGCTGTGAAGGGATCCTCCTTCTAATGTGCAAGTTTCAGCTCTAAGCCAAAACCTCTTTCTATCAAGTTTTCCTCAGAAAGTAGATGGCAACAAATTTTTAATGGATGCTGGTACAAAATAATTTAGTTGCAAAGGTGTTCCGAACCTTGAATTTTAAATCCTTTTGCTTTCTGGTTTAATTTTTTTTTTTAAAAATGTATCTAGATATATTTGTAATAAAGCAGATGACTATAAATCTCTTCCTCTTTTGCGCTCTTTCTCGCCCTTGTTTCGATGCTCGAGTGTTATTTGTGGGTTGAACTGTTTTCTTCCAGGAGTGGGTGTGGTCCTGGGAAGTCCCACGCAGGTGCACCAGTTTTCCATGCCCAGTCACTGGCAGAAGTTAAACCCCGCTTTCATTTGTTGCCAGATTATCCTACTCCACATGGTCGAGTAGCTCAGGCAGCTTGCAGTTCTGATTAATGAAATGCTTGCCTTGCCTGCTTATCTACTCCTGCATCCACACTGGAAGTGATTCAGAGTGACGTGGTGACCAGAGACCACAGAAAGCGAATGACCTTCAGCAACATCAAACAACTACAGGCAAAACAACCACTGGTGACTTTTCTCAGTTTCTACTGGGGATCAGCTGTCAGCTTTGAAGCGATGAGTGAATCGCTTCCAGTGATGGATGCAGCTTTAGAGAATCCTGTTTGCCTGCTGGAGTACTCGCCTCCATACTTACTGTACCTGACCCACTCTCCCATGAAGACTCTGAAAACCAAACTGCACTGGAAACTCAGCTCTGTTATCTTTACAAAATAAAATGCACATGGTGGACTAGTTCAAACTCTTAGTGATGGGCATACATGCATTTAGTCAACTAAATGCACAGAGAACCTTAGGATTATTTCCAACTCCTATAGAGAGATAAAATAGAGTTGCTTAGCTAATATTTTTGTATAACAGTATTTCTCCATATGAGCATATATGTTGTCCTATAATATGAAAACATTTTAGAAAATACTGAAAAATATGGTTCCGATCATTTAGAAAAACTCTCATTGCAGAGTTTATTGGTCCCTCCTTAGCTGTTTGTAATACTCAGAACTGTCTGCATCGCGTCTATTGCCTGACTCTTAATGTTTAGTAGAACAGCCATTAACACGGAGGTGGCACCTGGTCTTTTGCTCTTCTGTGCTTCAGCGCTATTTAATGTATCACCAAAGGAGCACTTCAGATGTGGTCCTCTGGTGTCCAAGGCAAAAAGTGCTTTTTTTCCTTTTTTTTCTCTTCATTTTAACATGTTTGTCTCAGAGGATCTATGCACATTAGTCCAATCTAATCCAAATATTCTCAGTTCCAAGAGCTCTGTTTATCCCGAGTAAACACTAATCATCACTTATGAAAGCATATTTACACCCAACACCACCTCTAACTTGTCATTTGGTCTTGATTTTTATAGTCACACAAATAAGGGAAGGAATTCTGCATTGATTCTGGGAACTGTTACCACTGCTGCCGAGTTTAAAAAGTGCTGTTTTCCCATCGAAGCCTTCACTTTCCTGGCCTGATTGCTGGGAAGATCTTTCTTCATTTTGCCTCTTTTGAGACAGGCACTGTAAAAATAGGCACACTGGAAATAGACCTTCACTCTCAGAGGAGCCTCTCAGGAGGTGGGGCTGGACCAACGACCAGATTTCCAACACTGAGATATAGGCCAGAACATTACAGACATCTGGATTGCAATGTTTTGTGGAATCCCTTTAGAAAAAGTAGCTGTAAGCAGAAGTTTAAAATCTTTGTAATCATGTTTTGTTTTGTTTTAATGGGAAACTTTGTTACCAGTTTTAATGCACTAAAGTTGTTTCAAAAATATTTCCTCCTGCAGCCAAAACATTTATTCATTTACCATCCATTTGCTCTTCTATGCCTCATTTACTGTGTGCCATGACGTCCATTGCTGTTATCTTCAACAGTGTGTGCAGGTCTGTTTATTTGTTCATCACAAACCCTGTTCTGAGTACTGTTGTTGCAATTATGTTGTGCATGAACAGACATGTTTTTCCCCCTAAAGACATCAATGCTATTTACAAGGCTCTGATGAATGATGATCTCAGAGTATCTAATTATATCTGTCATACTGTATATCTGATGACTGTGCAGTTCCTGGGCAGAACATTTTAAATATGAAACTTTCTGGATGTTTTTGATGGTTTTAACAAGCTACCCGCAAAGATTCACACAGTCAGTTGTAGATATCAAAAAAATCTATAGAATTCTTTGATTGTTTAGCTCACTGTTTAAAAGTTTTCCCCAATTCTTTCCTTATTTGTATCTTGGCATGTACTCCAATGCACGCCTCCAATTTGCTCCTGGAAAAAAAAGGTTTGTAAAGCTTTACCGATGGAAGCTGTACTTCAACCACTGTTGTTCACACACACACACACACACACGCACGCACGCACGCACACACACACACAAATCTACAACAGAATGGCTGAAAAAATAAAGAATCAAGGTGGAGTAATAGGCCAGCCCGATTGAAATGCTGAGGCAGGACCTTAAGAGAGCTGTGCATAAACAAATGCCTGTGAAGCAACATTGTAAAGGGGGGGGGGGGTAAATTTCCTCCACAATGATGTGAGAGAGAGTCAAATAGAAAACAATTACTTCAAGTTATTGTTGATAAAGATGATTTAACAAGTGATTGAATCATGGGGTGCTCTTAGTTTTTAGTGCCTGGTGCTGTTGTTTTTGTCGTTTTGCTTTTTTGGGGGTTTTTTCATGTTTTTTGTTGTGCATCAACTCCTGACAAACCCTCCATCTCATGTCATATGTCATCCCTTCCCATCATCTCCCAACTAGTTGCATCAGATGGCTGCCTCTCACCATGGCGTAACCTAAAGATAACTTTAGTGCTCTGTTCAGAAACTAAATACAAAAATCCTCCCAGGAGCAAATAATCCAGACACAAAGAATATTCAGGACAACCAGCTACAGAGAAACACACCACCAAGACGGGACAACACGACAAAGAGCAATACAAAGACAGACTAAACAGAAAGACGGGACTAGGACTGAACAATGAAAACTTAAACAGGCAGAGAGACACAGAACCCAAGGGATTCAGGAACACAGAATAATATAGCCAGTCTAACCCACAGGCAAACAAATATAAAGAAACAAATCAAGAATTACAAAAATCCCCACAAGGATATTTCAAAAACTCTGGTCCTAGACCTAGGAAATTTGACAGAGCGGTACTAAAGTGCTCACCAGAGCTGAAAAGAGGTGTGACAGCAGGTCAAAAATCTGTGTGGGCTTAGCAAATTATAATATCTAGAAGAATTTTTATGATTCTCAAGATGTTCACATTAGCCCTGCTCTTCTTGAAAGAAGGTAGCCATGTGTGCAGTATTTCAAAATAATGGTCCCTTTTTGAAAAAAGCTTCCCAACCGTGACAGTACTGACCACATTTTCCACAGTGTTTCATCATGTCAAACTGATTTATACTGCTGCACTAGTACAGCCCACACACCGAATGTGCATCTTTCACAGTACTGATATTCTGCAGGTACAGACCCACTGGGCTTTTCATGTGATCGGTTGTGGTTTTCCGTGATATAACCTCAAAACTTTTTGAGCACTGCTTTCATGCTACACTTACCAAGTCATACATTTGTTTTTAACAATGAACGGGGTCACGTTAAACAGTGAATTGAGTCACTATAGTGTTGTATGCATTACAGAAAGAGAGAGAGGGGAAAAAGGCTGGAAAATCTCACAGGAGTGAAATGCCTGCCGAAAGGAATCTAACCCAAATCTCCTTCATTTTCAGTCCCTTGAGTGGCAAAGCACTTCAAGGGAAAATGATTTGCATGCAATTGTCTTCTGATTAAATCCTAATCTATTTTTACACTTCAGTGATGAGAAATTCTTCGCCATAAGTCATCTTCCAACTGTGCACTTTACAACATCAGTCTGCATAGTTGAAGGATGATGGACACGAGCAAGCTACCTCATGCTGCAAACCATGCAGCCATCAGAGGCTGGAACAGCTTTCTTGACATTTAAATTCTTGGTATTGAAGGTTTTGAACTGTATAATTGGGGACTTAATGCAAAAACAGTTCCACATGTTGATCTTTTCTTTGAGCACTGAAATCCCCCAAAATTGGACTGTTATCCTTCTTCATGCTGTCCTGCAGTGACCAGGCATGTCTCTGGACACTTGATTTACAACACCGCATTATCAAAGTCAATCACATTATCTCTTTAATCCCCCTCAGATGAATAACAAATACTAAAGCATTAAAGACTATTATTATCCTCGAAGAGCAAATGATTCCAGATTGGGAACGATTACTGGTTTTAAATGAAGGAAATTTGTGGGCCAAGGTGAAAGTGCTCATTATCCTTCGTCATTAGAGGTTTGGTCCAAGAGGTGGATCCAATAATTCTCTGCGATCTCAGCGGCAATTATCTTTCCGGAGGTAGAAGCCGGCATACAGTTACAACTATTAAAGGCTCTTCCTAGTATATTAAACTAAAGATGTGAATAGTATGCTGTTCATCATGGTTACACAAGTCCCCAGAATGCTGCCAGAAGGAAGAAAAAAAATTCCATGTCCTTCCTTTTTCAGTTCACCGGTTAATCGTTTCCCTTTGAGATGTCCTTTTTGCTGCCAAATTGTCACGCCGGCTATCCAAATAAAAACAGCCTTTCCTCCAGACAAGACCAGACGTCTGTCTGCTAACGAGTTTTTAATTATATGAGGATTAATTCTGCTGGGATCAAAGCTGACGGGCATGGACGAATCCCCCAAATATTGAGTTGTACATTCCCTCTGACAGAGGTGCACATCATTTACAAGTTCTAAAATTTGAAAATGGAAATAAAGAACATGTTAAATCATCAGCGCTTATGGGACCAAAAGGAAATGTAATATTTATAGACCGGCTGAAACGGGGGTAAAGGTGTCCTGTGATAATCTTCAGTACCATGTAAGAGATCATCTTTGATGTTTCTCTGATTAGAAAGTTATTGTTTTTGTCAACCACAAAAGGTCCAAAAGGCCCCAAAACAAGATGATAGGCACACAGGCTCAGTTGTTTCACCTCTGAGGGTTGCCGCCTGATACATTCCCAGTAGAAATGCACATAGAGTATGGATGTAGGGAGAACAGGATCATTTACATAAAGATGGGGCCTCCTCCCTTAATATAAAATTAGTTTCTGCTGCAAATGTTCCAACTTAGCTCATGGATATTACCTTGGGAAGATGATGTCAATCATATACTTTTTTCTCTTGTACTACTAATACTACAATTTTTTGTTATTTTTTTTCTACTCCATGGGAAATGTTTATTATGAAACCTCTTTGTTTTTAATTTAATTCTATGAATAGTAAAAACCAATGCTGTGGGGAACCACTACAGGTCACCAGGTTGAGCAGGCAACCCATGTACCCTCCTACCATTGCAGATGCTTGGGTTCAAATCTGCCCTGAGACCATTTGCTGGAGATCTTTCCCTGCTCTCTGGTTTCCTCCAGCTTTCCAGTCTTCTCTACAGTGTTCTGCAGGCCATCCATCCATCCATCCATCCTCTTCCGCTTATCCTGTTCAGGGTTGGGGCTGGAGCCTATCCCAGCTGTCATAGGGCAAAAGGCAGGGTATACCCTTTACAAGTTGCAAGCCTGTTGCAGGGCCAACACAGAGAGACAGAAAACTATTCACAATCATATTCACACCTATGGGCAATTTAGAATCATCAATTAACCTAATCCCACTAACTGCATGTCTTCAGACTGTGGGAGGAAACCGGAGTACCCTGAGAAAACCCACAAAAACATGGGGAGAATATGCAAACAGGTGGAATCGAACCTAGTACCTTCTTGCTGTGATGCAGTCAATAAAGGCTAAATAGCCCAAAATAAAAAAAAATAAACATCTGTGGTTCTGTTTTTGGATCACTGCAAAAGAAAAAAATGATATAGAAACAAGGTCCCTTCTTCAGCTCTCTTACTAAAGCCTTTTATTTGCCATTACAGTACTGTGGACACAACAGCCATAAACTGGCCCGCACTATGTACTCATCGTTATTTGCTGCTAAGTCACGTGTTATACTAAGTACCAATGCTGATGTGCTAAATAATATAAGTGGCAGTGGCGCAGTGGGTAGGCGCTTGCCTTTGAGCCGGAAGGTTGCAGGTTCGAGCCCTGTCCGTGCGCTGCGTTGTGACCTTGGGCAAGACACTTAAACCACA
>VUQK01016824.1:0-17474 GCA_015106715.1 Bujurquina vittata
TTTGGGTTTCTCCGCCCCCCCCCCCCCCCCCACTGTGTAAAGTGTGCTGCAAGTTTGTAACGAAATTTTATCGTTATTTTGATTTCAGAAAGCTGTTGAACTTTGTGATAGATGAACATTTTCCTTTCATAACTCCACACGACCCAGAAAAATATTTAGTGAGTAATATGAAAGTGTGCTCGAGTTGAATGCACTGCTTGTGTTTTAAGGAAATACATTTTTGAGGGCGTGTTTGTCTTTGCAGGTGTTTTTTTCCACAGTTGTAAATGAAACGGCACATCTGATCGCACAGTGGGCTTCGGTTGGCTTCGCGCACGGTGAGAAGGTGTTGTGGTCGAGGATTTTATCAGTTTAAACCAGCAGTACTGATAGATGTTGCTGTTATCACAACAGGTGTGTGCAACACAGACAACTTCAGTCTTCTTTCTATTACCATCGACTACGGACCGTTTGGCTTTGTGGAGTCATATAAGCCCGGTGTGTATGACATTTCGTGCCTCTTTTGCTCCAAAATCAGGAGAATCCTCTTGCTGTCATTTGCCAAACAAAGATTTTTTTTGTTGCAGATTTTGTCCCCAACACGTCTGATGATGAAGGCAGATACAGCATTGGCGCTCAGGCAAATGTCGGCCTCTTCAATCTTGAGAAACTCTTGGTGGCTCTGAGTCCCGTGCTCACACAAACACAACAGAAACAGTAAGAATACAACATCAGTTTGTGTTATTCTATCTGGGACACAACCTCTTGTGGTCATTTGTAGAAACTGCAACAACTCGGGCACACGGGCAAAGATGAGAACTTTTGGAACGACGTTCTCTGGAGGGATGTTTAGGAGCTCTTTAGGAGCTTTTCGTGAATATAACTTTATACCAGCTAAGAAGTATTGTGGTGGAAATGTTCCGCTTCCTGATTTTTCTCGTTGAAGACAAAGTGATCTGAAAGTTGAACCGGATCATGAAAATGATCACAAGAACTCCATAAATATACCAAAGAATAGTTCAAAAAGTATAACTATGGATGCGCCTAATCAAAGATTGGGTTTAAATCCTATTAAAATGTTTCAGATGAATTTAAAATAGATGGAAAAAATGTTCAGACATGTTGCAGCTGAAGGTTTTTCTAGAAGAGTGGTCAAAAAATAGAGCCTGGCTGAGTCTGTTCAACTATGCATGTATGCAAAACACCTACAGAAAGTTGTTTGTGCTAAAGTGGCCAATCCTGCTTCTTATGCCAGTGATGTACTTCCTTTTTTCTGCAGAAATCTTTTAGACTATTTCAGATATCTATACATAGCTCTTTATTACACCTTTATATGTGTGTTATTGTGACCTAATTTGAATTTGAAGAGGAATTTGATGAGGTCAAATTTTTTAACTGTGATTTTTTCCTTGTCCAGGGCTAAAATTATTCTAAAAGGATATGGTAATATTTACCAAATGAGGTGAGCTCCATGCAAAATGCAATCTCAGTCCAAGCCAAGATTGGAGTATAATATTATTTACTGCATTTATTCTTGTCTCCACTTCAGGATTCACCAGATATTTAAAGCAAAACTGGGACTCCTTGGTGACGATGAGGACGATAACTACCTCATTGCCTTCCTGCTTAGAGTGAGCCAGTTGCAGTTGTCTTCAAAATGAGTTCAGTCCCACTTTCTGTCCTTTCACTATAATTTCTCTTTGCCTTTCCAGATGATGGAGGACACAGAGTCTGATTTCACCATGACTTTCAGGGAGCTCAGCGAAATTTCAGCCAAGCCGTTTCTTGACAGGAACTTCACACAGGTGGAGCTAAAAGTGACGATATGTTACGCTCCTATTTTTATTAATAAATTTTGCTCTGAAGCTGGTTGCCTCTTTTATCTGTGTTCATTACTGTGTTGCATTTGCACAGCATGCGTTTCTTTTAATTTAGGCAAAAAGGAAATGTAAAAGATTTTATTTGTTTGAATCAGATGTGGGCTCTTAATGACCTGTCACGGCATCAGCGCTTTTCCGATTGGCTTGACAGCTACCTGCTCCGGCTCAGTAGGTAAGCAAGGTCACGTGAGGTCATTTTAAAATTACTTCCTTACATTTGTGTGCCAAAGGGCTGTTTGTTGGTGTGAATAATTTCTTTCTTCTGTTTCTGTTCAGACAACAGGATGATAGCGATTTGGACCGTCAACACAGGATGAAAAGTAAATCAAACTCCTCTAAATTGATAAAAGCATGAGGGATATAAATATTTAGATTCTTAGAGCTTTGTTATGCGGTGGTGAGAGAAACAGGAAGATCTTCATCTGATTGGATTAAATGTTTAACAGATGTAAATCCAAGATATGTGCTGAGGAACTGGATAGCAGAGTCTGCCATAAGGAAAGCTGAGAAGAATGATTTTTCTGAGGTATGTGTGATAAAATGACCCGTCACCCAAAACAAACAGAGACCCCTGAAGTTGTTTATGATTTATTTCTACAACAATTTACTTATTAAACACTAGGTGGAGCTGCTGCACCACATCCTGTCCTCACCCTTCGTTACACAAGAGACTGCAGAGGAGGCGGGCTATGCAGCAAGACCTCCACAGTGGGCGAGAAGGTTAAAGGTCAGCTGTTCCTCATGAGGGGTTTCTAAATAAAGAAACGTATTTGTAGCATATTTTGGTGTGCTGTGTTATTTATTGTGGAATCTATTTGCTCTGAAATGCCAAGGTCAACTCAAGGCTGTTCTTTCCTGTAAGAAAGCATCTTAAAAAAACCTGCACAGTTTTAGAAAAAATATCTTTCGACAAATGAAACAAAGATTAAATTGTGCCAGAATGATTGGAAGAGAAAAGTATGGAGAAGGTCGAGATCTGAAACATTTCATCTATTAAATGTAGTGGAAGTGCTGTTGGGGCGTGGGCGTGAATGGCTGTTGAATGGCTTGTTTACTGATGATGTGACTGCTGACAGAAGTAACAGGGTCAACTGTGAAGTGTACAGGACTCAGATTCAGCCAAATCCTGCAAAACCGATCAGCATACTGCAAAAGCAACCCAAGAGTTTCTCAAGGATATTCTTCAGTGGCCCAGGCAGTCACCAAACAGAGCACGCTTTCACTTACAGGAGACAAAAATGAAGGCAGAAAGAGCCACAAACAAGTAGCAATCCAATTAATTTCGAGCCTCTGGCTGTAATCTCCAAACAGTTAATGCAACACTTTTATTAAAACCTTCAAATTAAAAGAAAGAGTCTGCACTTCAGTCACATTGATTGTTTGATTTAAAATGTCCTGTGCTCGTGTAGGCAAAACTACAAAAACTGCTTCATTGTCCCCAAACCTCTGGACCTAACGGTGGTTGTGTGAAATCTCCTTTTCTGAAATGCAACGCAATATCACCATTTTATAAATTAGATATTGATGGTGCAGCACAGTCTGGAGATATAAGGGTTTACTGAGGTGGATTTATTTGGATAATAGTCAATTGAAAACTAGCCTAAACTGCATATTCACTAGTAACAATGGAAATGTGTTTTTACAGTATTTACAGCATTCCATCAAAAAATATATACAATAGAAGTAATAAACTAATAATAACATAGTAATAACAGCGTGAAAAACTTATGGTATTTCTGAGCTCAAGTTATCAAACGCTTTACAAAAACAACATTTTTTCAAAGATTAACTCTCGTGTCTTGGATGTGGTTCAGAAAAAGGATGAATACCTAAGATGAAAAATTTATTAGAAAACTCCTCCTTCTTTAAGAAAAGGCTGGTTAAGTCACTGGTTGTGAAGTTCATCCTGTATTCATACTTCACAAATTTCCTGTTCAGGCTACTGAGCTCCACGCTTCTTCTGCATGGCTAGCATCAGTTCTGACATGAAGTCTCCACCTCCTCCTCCTCCACCTCCTGACGCTGAGGGCGCATTCCTCTGTGGCGCAGCTGGAGGAACCTTCTTCAATGACCCAGAGGGCCTCACTGCTGGTCTTAGGGTGGCGATGGGAGCAGCAGGCGCTGGTGGAGGAGGTGGTGGCGGTGGGGGTGGGGGTGCCCCAGCTCCTGTGAACACTGGGTTTGGTGGAGGTGGTGGTAAACACTGCGGGTCTGGTGGTGGTGGAGGCAGAGACTGGCCTATGCCACCAAAACTAGGAGGCGGTGGTGGAAATGAACCAAAGCCAGCAGCTGGAGGAGGAGGTGGAAGGAAGTCTGGTGGAGCATCTGCAGCATCATCAGTGGGTGGAGGGGGTGGTGGAGGAGGGAGGTTGTCCATATCAGGTGGAGGTGGAGGGAAGTTGCTTTGCTGCTGCCGCTTTGGGGGGGCAGGTTTTGCCGAGCTCTTGGCAGGCATAGGAGGTGGAGGAGGGAGGACGGGGTCTGGAGGAGGTGGAGGGAGGACCTCGGCGGGTGGGGGTGGAAATGGGTCCTGACGAGACAGAATACATTTTAAAGATATCAGATGGACAGGAAGTGGAAAGACTAAAGAAAGTGGAGATGGTTTGCACTGAAGTGGTGTCGATGGTGTTGTGGGAAATTGTGCCACGCATGGTTTGTTTTTATAGACTAAATTAAAAAAAAAATAACTGACAACAGTGCTGCTCCTGTAATGAAGTGTCATTTACCTGAGAAATAGGTCCTGGTTGTGGCTTGGGAGCATGACCATTGGCCTGGTTTGGTGATTTAGCTAGAAGAGGAAGAGAAACACTCGAGTGAACTGTCAGCACAAGTGAAAAGACTTTGTTCTGGTACCACTGCATCAGATCAATGAAACTCTCAGTAAAGGCGAAATTGCACGTCATGCTACCTTTGACTGTGGGCGAGGGCGTTGATGGATTGGAGCTTGATGGAGTGCTGCGGTTCGTCCACACAGAGTTGGAAGCCTTTATCTCTGCTGTCTTATAGTTTTCATACAGCGATGCCCCGTACTGGAAGTGAAAGAAACACACATCAGAGCCTGATTTTTGCTGAATTTTGTTATTAAATGATCAAGTCTTTCATGTTTACCTTTGCAATCCGTATTCCGGTCACCCAAAGGTTCATGGTCCAAGCATCATCACAGCACAGGTACTTTATGTACTGAGAGTCTTTCTGGATCTGAGGATGCTGCAGAGGCAAAACCAGAGTGACATTTGTAGATCAGTAATGTAATAATTTTGATTGCCAGACAATTATTTTTGGTAGGATTTTGTGCTTGTCTTTGGGTTTTGGACTGTTTGGCACAGCCTCATATCTCATATGCTAATTAAATACACCGTATGGACAAAAGTACTGTGTCACATCTCTCATCTATGTATGTGGTATTATTGCAAAGCAGAAGCATTTAAGAACCACAGCGACTCAGCCACAAAGTAGCAGACCACACAGAGTCCCAAAGCTTACATTAAATGTGCACTGAGCTGGTACACTGTGGCCTCCTTATTGACTAAGAATTGTATTTCATTTGTATCACTAAATCCAAATTAAGTACTACTTTAAAAATCATCATAATAATAATTATTACTGTTGTTATAGTATTATTCAGCGGTTACTACCAAACACAAGGGGGCAGCGTGAGTCTAGAGGCAGATAGATAAGTGCATCACAGAGTCAGATGAATTCATTTGTATATTCACTTCTTGTTTTGTGGGATATTTCTGATAGTAGTTGTGAACAGAAACCAGCGAGCTGTCCTCAGATGGATCATGTAGTTCAGTATAATCTGAGACTAGTGAGAAGACTGATGTTAACTTTGCTTCTGTTGTTGCTTTCTTGCCAGAGGATGTACACGTACGCCAACTTTCTGACCACGAGCATTTGCTGTAGCATTAATATCACAGTCTATTGTTGCCCCCCCCTTGAAGAGGAAGTTAAATTACCTTGTAATGATACAATATGAGTTACACAAGCCTGGTTATACGTAATGGGGGTGGTATTAGGGATCACCTCCGGCTGCTCCTCTGAATATTTAACTGCGAATTGATGAGGCTAAATTGTTCTGCTGTCGTCCTTGAATTGCAGCAGTTTTTTGGGCGGCTGATAAACACCACCTCACCCATCTGTCAAAACATTAATTTGACATTCTGGCAGCTAAGAGCAGCTTCAGCTATTATTGTATTTACTTTTAAGCTTTTGCTAAGTTTAACTTTTTCCTCCCCTAAGGACAGGAGCTCATGTGAAACCTGGCTGGCTTTCTAAAAGTTAATTTTCCTTTTGCCCTTGCAGTAGCGCCTTATTCCCTTCAACCCAAGCCTCGGGTATTTTGTCTTTCACTTGAAGCTAATTCAGTTTCTCTGCTTCTCTAAGCTCTTTTTGCCCTGCTCCTCAACATCTAGTCTAATGGGATCTGCTGATTCTAGTGTTTCACAGACAAGATACGGGAAAAGAAAGAAAGCAGACTTTCACATCCCTTTCACACTGACCAGCAAACCATCTAATTCATGCTTTTGCACCTGTCAGCATATTTCACTCTTAAATGATTACTGTAAGTATGTCAAACTGCTGCTACTATTATACTCTTAATTAGCCAAAAAGGACTTTGTGTAAATTATTACAAGAAGTAGGAAGTTTGTTTCAAATTTGTGCCTCTTTTTAGACAAAACTGTCTTGTTTCGCTTCTTCAAATTGAACTATTAATTGCTTTTAACATCTCCAGTCATGCAGGCAGCTGCGGGGGCCTGCCACGCTCAGAAACCAGCATGGAGCGTGAGACGCGTTGTTGGTGGTGAAGAAGTTTCAGCTTCTATGTTTATCCAGTCCACAGTGAGAGGATGTGTGGCTTTGAGGCGAGCTGAATCGATAAGAAAGCTTACCTTCAGCACAAAGCAGAAGTCGGTTGGAGCCTTGTGTTTGGTCTTAAAGTCTTTGCCGTAGTAGACGTTTACGTTGTCAAACTGGACAAAGCAGACGAGGTCACGGGACGACTGAAAGGGAACAAAGGAGGATTGTTTGGTTTGAGGTTTTTTTTTTTTTTCCCACCCCACATTTACCTGTTTCTGTGTCAACTAAAATGAATATCCACCCTGCAGATGCAGTAACGGGGCATAATGTGCTCTGTAAATGGCTATTTGGGAGCAGGAACTGCCAAAAGATCTGAGATATGTGGGAAATATACTGTAGGTATCAGGAAGGCAGTAATGGCTCCAGTTATGTTCAGCGGTGCATAACATAAAAGTGGGGTTATAAAGCAGAAAGACTCTTAGCAGTCCCCTGGAAAGATGGAAAAACGTGATATTACACTTCATTAGGGTTTCAGTTGACATAGCAAAAATCTCTTTCTATCTGCAGGGTTTTCATCTTTCACCACTCCTGTTCAGCATGTCTGAGCCCGGCTGATTCACAGCATTAGGGGTTGGATGTGTGTTTGCTCTCTCGTGTTCTCCTTTTGACCCCTGACCTTGGTTTTCCCTTTGGGGACATAATAAATTCCCGAGGCCCTCAGCTGGAAGAGCCGCTGCTTCCAGGACTTCTTTCCGTCTTCTTTAAGATGCAGCACCCCCTCGAGATCAGGCACGATGATGGAAGTCCCGCAGAAGTTCTCCTGCAGAGACGAGGAGGGGATGAAAGGATAAGTTACCATCAGGAAAAAAAGTCACTTTGCAGATGATGTTTCACCTGTAAGTTGTGTGTGTGTGTGTGTGTGTGTGCATATGACTGTATTTACCTGTATTAATAACTCTTTGTCTTTCTCTTTGATATCTTTGAGCGTTTTCTTGTCTTTCTTCCACAGATAAAAGTTCTGCAGGAACAAAACAAAGCGTTTGAATTGTGGCTTTATGGGCGGCAGTGTTGAGCCACCTCTTTGGTCCAGAGCAAAACAACTTTTATACTTATTTCCAGCTCAGTTCCTTTCTTGGACTCCACTAGAGATGCTTTGCATGAGTCACAATTCAGAATAATGCTTGTTTATCTTAATGGGCTTTGATGCAGTCCTTCAGTGCATCACCGCAGGTCTTCTAGAGGAGTTAGCATAAAGGATATTAACCTCTAAAAAGAGCAGAAAATCATATCATCTTAAAAAAAGCCATCAGTGTCTCAAACTCTTTTGTCTCTGTGTGACTTTGGCGTCATATCATAATCCAGGACAGTGTGTTTTCATTGTGAGGAAAAGCCCAGAGGGAAAATCTATTTGGTAGTTCTTGTCAAAAGTTGGAAAAGTAAATTAGTAAAGACATACTGTATAAAACAGATCTGTCTTTTGTTGGATGACATGGAAGACATGATGGAGTACTTTAAAAACGAGAAAATCTCGCTGGTTTTCCAACCTAGCTGTGTGCCTCTGCCAACAGACCGAATCCATTAAATACCCTGAGATATTAAAGGGTCCCATTGTATCAACAAACACGCCAGGATCTCCTTTTATTTTGCCTGAAGCTGTTTTGCCTGATATACTGCAGTGCAGACATAAATGTAAGAGGTCGTCCTGCGCGGACGAAAGACATGGCATAATTCAGATGGTGAAAATAGCCCGATGACGCAGAGCTGAAACGATGTGCAGATACATCAGCACGAGCTCAGGCCGAGAGTAAGGAGCCACACCACATGCAACAGTGCATCTCACACAATGGATGTGCGAGATATCATACGTGCAACACATCGCTCGCCGATCAGTGTTTATTTATAGAGGTGCGTGCAGTTTAGGAAAGGAGAAAATACTGAGGAGACCGACCTGTGGGTTTTTGAAAACCTCATATTTCTCTGGTCTCTCTTGGAAGAGCACTTTGTTCTCGCTGTCCCTGATCCACGCTGAGAGCGGCTCCACGAGGTTCTCGTGCTCTTCAAAAGCCCGTTCTGCCAAACGAAAAATGCAGCTTTTATGTGATGATACAGAATCAGCTTTCATATTAATCAGGCACAATCACACTAAAATATTCTTGCAAGATTCAGTGTGATGTAGATATTGGTTCATCACATTATTAGTTTTTGAAATTCTGCAGTGTAAAAACACGCCGTTACTGGTTACAATGATAATTGAAGATGCTTTAACTATGAAAATATTTAGGCTGCCAAAGGGTCATGGTGACTTTAAGCCCGACCTGAGCGTAACACTGCTCACCGCTTTTGTTCAGCTTTGTTTTTCTTAGCTCCTCAGATGTCTGACACACATATTGCTATTCATAGAGTTTTCTAGTCTGACGTTATTTATTTATAAAACCGTTCATCATTATCCTGTTAAATATGTCCACAGTTCAAGAGTGCAGATTTTAATACTGGCGCTGATCCGTGTGGTGCTGTGTGGTGCTTATCTTCAGTTTTATTTAATGTATGCTATGACTAAAACTTATATTTGCTGTGAGACCAGCAGGTTTAAGCTTCGGGCCTTCATCAGGGTTCTCTTTGAACTGAAGGAAATATTAGTTCCTTTTTTGCCATTGCAAAGCCAAAGCAACCTGGGGTTCAAACAGAAATGAGGTCCTTTCATGAACTCAGACACAACCAGTAGAGTGAGAATGGTAAGAAGCATCTTTACTTTTAAACATTAATGTCGCAGGAAATAGCTATACAGGTGTACAATGTTAAAAAAAATGTTGCATTGGCGTCCTTAGCTGGACATAATCAAAGCTTCCGTATTTTATTTTTGATAATTCAACTGTGCATGCACGTTAGCCTATTTAACCGGTGGTCCTTCCTATTCTTATAAAGACCCTAGAGTGACCTTCCGTGTCGCATTGTAATGTGAAATGACAGATAGCAGCCCAGAGCCATCAGCTGGAGGAGAGAAGCACTGCAAGCTGCTGAAGGAATTTGGCTTTTGCTCTCCTTTAGCGTCATATATCAGTCCTCTCGTGCAACATGCAGTGGCTCTGAATATTGTATATTAGCACATTTCTGCAGTAAGTCCAGCTGATCTCTCTTCAATCGGCCATGAAATATAGTTTGGCTGAGCCACTCTGGAAATATTAAACTGTCTCCAGTTCACTTTCTCACACTGTCTCTGCAGTGCACTATTGTTCAAACCAGAACGTAGGCCAGTCTTTATCTTTGCGCCATAAAACAAGTCAAAACAAACGCAGTAGATTACTCTGTCGCAAAAATCTTTAAATCAGCTGCGCTCGGTTCAAAGTCAGTCTCACAGCTGTACAATTGTCTATTTCAAGTGAGCTGAATTAAAGAAAGACCCAATAAAATCCAACCTTCAGCTCTTGCTGGAAAGACTTGAAATGGCACTAAACCTCAAACACATTACCTCTTTCCTCCTCCTTCGCCCACCCACACTCCTGGTGCTGTAGATCTCCATCATATACTGGCCCTTTTGAATGCAGCTTAGCCCTGGTCCCCAATTATGGGTTACCAGCCGAGGCAGAGGTAGGCATTAAATAAATTGCTGCCAGGGTTCCAGACTAGTTTGACTATTACAATCATTAAACGGATGGTGTAACTTTGCTTGCTGGAGTGAGTTATTAGGAGTAAAAATCCCTTTGAACTGCATTAACCACATGGTGTTTTTCAGTAGTGTGCATGGCGAGCACATGGGCGAGTGTATAACAACAGAGTGTTGCTGGAAGATGGCGTTGCTGGTTGAGCTCTGTGGGTGTTTATTAGGCACGACTCGCCTTGACTTTTTGCTGAAGAACAATAAAGGTCGGCTGAAATGTTCGTAATGTTCGAGGGTTTAGTTAGCCAAAGGTGACACAAATGCACGTACACTCATGTGCCTGTGAGTCAGATGGTCCACACAGAAAGATTCTTGCATAGATGGCACACTATAAATAGCAATCTGTGTGTCAGATGGCTAATTTAAGCTGAGACCTATGATTTGGTTGCTGTTGACCAAAGTGAAACACGCACGTCTTCATTTATTTTTTGCACTGGCAGCAAGGATAAGTCATCTTTACCATGGGCTACACAAAGAAGTGTGCACATCAATGCAAACGTGGGAAGAGGAAGTTAAGTTATTTACAAATGACAACCTGTGGGGGTTAAAAATTAATCTGCTATCTATCTGCTAGGCTTCACTTCAGCTAATTTGTCACTTTTGGAGCATTTTTTTTATATGTAATTATTTGAAAACTAATACTGTATGTCTTTCTGTGCATTTAATTTTGTTTCCAAGAAGTCTGTTTTATAGTTTTGGTCATATTTTAGTATTTTATTACTTTATTTGCGTGTCACTTAAAACTAATTAGCAGGTTCAATAAAGCAAGTTAGCTCTAGCTGACGCCTTCAGGGTTCCACCCTCACTTGTAAATGTCACTTCTGGCTCAAGATGATGAGTTCAGTCTTCCTCCATTGTCTTCGCACTTTTGTCTAATCTTCACTGTTCTATCTAACAAAGACAAAACAGCTCCCAAAAATAATTTCTAAAAAGATAATGAGAGCATAAAGCTAACGGTAAGGCTTCCAAAGGCAGATCTTAATCAATGGGTGTGTCACAGTGGCCTTTTCTGTCTTTTATATACAGTCTGTGGATATAATGTATAGCTGGAGTCTTTAAGAGCTCTTACATGTTAAACCCTTTAAACACTATTTTTTTATTTTTAAAAAAGGAGACTGGTTATATTATATATTTTTAAGTGTTATGGAAAGAAAAAACAATAATGATGATATCCAAATTTAATACAGCCTATTATTAAGTGCCACGGCCTCATATATTGTCAAAAAACATGTATTCATCCTCTGTTGAAAACAGTCCCCATTAAATTCACCATTTACTTGTTTTTGAGTAATATTTTCTACAAACTACAGTGCCCAGCAGTACTGGATATTATTACAGTTATAAAATTAGGATGAATGCATAAAAATGTAAGCATTCAGTAGAGAGCTGAGAACTGCAGACTGGATTAACACATTCTTATTTTTCCATCTTCAAATAATAAAAAAAAATTAATTGAATGATCCCAAGCTTAGCCATTCATTTTGTGGATCGCGGCAGCATATAAAATTTCTTGAAGGACTTTAAAGCAGAATAATACTGACTCATATTTTATTGCTCACAAAAGTTAATGCTTCTACTGCCAGTATTTCATTAAAACTGCTGCGGGATGAAGTAAAATGAATCACTGTGCACGATATCTAAGACTGGCTCTTTAAAAATACGAATTATCTCCGTTAAAATCTGATGAAATTGTAAGAGATCACTAAAAGCAGACGGTACCACTGGTGGAGGTAGAGTCTAGCAGCTGAAGTAAATATAGCACCGACAGCTCAGACGGAGGATTGAGATCATGAGGCTTCTATTTCCGCATGACAGGGAGGATGACTGACAGTGTCCGATGCAGCAAATTAAACCCACCTGTCTACACTCCTTGTGTGAGTGTAAGCAAGAGCGGGACAGAGAATATAAATATAAAGAAGAGGAGGAGGGGAAAGAGAGAGATGGATGGGAGCAAGATCAGTGTTTCATTGTGAGCTCGGTGCAGTTTGGCTGCCACCGTGCCAATAAAAACACAGTCTATCATCTGGATCGGGATGAAATATCCCACTCTGTACGGTGTGTGTGTGTGTGTGTGGAGTGTGTTTTAGTTGACAGTTCATATAAAAACACACTGAAGTCTGGTGTTGTTAAGGCAGTAATATACCACCACTGTGTTTTTCTGGTTTTGTTGATGTATTTGCTGCTCAGCTAGTGCTTATTGCTGCAGTGTTTCTGCACTAAATTACCCAGATGTCACTTGTCAGTGAAGCAGTGTCAGCACAACTTTGACATCTTTCTCTGTATTTTCTGCCAATGCCATTTAGGTAGTTACTCATTCCTACAGTCCAGTTCTTTGATTTATTCCAAACGGCTGCTTGATTCGCAAACGGCCTTTTCTTTCTTATTTTCCCCTGAAAATACTTAACCTGTCTGCAGGTATTTAAAACGGCAAATATCTCATGAAATAACCACATACTGAATCATGGTGCTATGGCGCCTTAACATCATTGACCATCAAGGCTCCTCCATCCACACTGTGGCTGCATTTCCCATCAGATCATCTGCAGCATCTCTAAATATAGCATATAAACTATATATATATTATTGTCAGCAGACATTGCATCACTTGCCATGGGTTTCTAATGATGCACAGCTTTATTTAGTCCCATCTCCAGGAAATACATGACCGAGCTATTCTGCATATAGTGCCTGTAATTTTTGTGCAGCTCAACTTGGAGAACACTGAGTCATAGCATCTATGGCTCACTGGGGGAAATTCCCCACCAAATCTAACTGAGTAGACTTACCACTAGTTAACACTGACAGATTTGAATTTTTTAAAATTAACATTTTTTTATTATTTTATTGTCAGTCACAAGTCACAAGCCAGTGAGTTTAGCTTGGATAATCCTTCTTTCTGACTTTTAGAATGACCAAAATATACAAAATTACTTATACTTAATTTTTTTATAAATCAAAATGAGCGACTGAGCCCACAAACTCATCAGGAGAACATTTACAGAGGTCAAGGCAGAGGACCACCTATAGAGGTTTATCTTGTGACATCATGCGCACATTCATTGTCCGCCATATTGAATGTGATACAATCGCCAGTCACGAGATAAAAATCTGTATTCCCCAACCGTTTGTCGAGTGTCTGCTTGAGGTTGCTGGTTGTTACTGGGTGAAGCCAGTCACAAAGAGGGTGCAGCACCAAAAACCTCCCGATGATTGCTTTAACTGCCGTGGTCACCCATAGTTTGCATTGGAGACCGCCTCGCCTGCAAAAACTCACTAACTGAGCAGTAGCAAAACTTGAAAAAGAGCAACACAAACGAGAAACGAAGAATCACCTTTGAGGTAAAGGCTGCGTCTCAGTGCTGCAGCCAACACGTTCCAAATGGGGCAATTTTTACTTTGAAGGCGAACGGTCTCCATTTTCAGTTTATTTAAGTTTTACTACCACTCACAGTTAGCAAGTGTTTGCAGACAAGTTAGTATCTCCCATGCAAACGTTTGGCAACTGCAGCAATTTGCTAGTGACCAAAGCAATCACAGGGAGGTTTTCACCAACTGGTCAGGGAAAATACGTTTTTCTCTGGCAACAGGCGATTGCAGACCAGTCTCTAGGCTTGTGTGACTGGGGCCTTAGTCACTTGGCCCTACGGTGAATTAACATTATGTGGTCAGTGGCTACATGACTACAAAACCTCAGTAAGTCTTTTTGCAACAACATTTATCACCCCCTGGTGGCCATTACCCAGGGTTTATACTCTGAAGCTGCATCCACTCTATAGTAGCTTACATGTTATATTGTGGTAACTCACCAAGCTGCAGTTCTGGGTTGGTCTCACAAAGGCTCCAGTTCACATTGCAGTCACAATGAGTCTTCTCAAACATGTTGTCCAGAACTTCCCTCACATTTTGCCTCTCATCAACCATCAGTGTCTTGGAGCTGCCATCATTCATCATCACCTTCACCACCAACTGTCAGAAAAACATCAGCTTTTTAAAATTTGTATTTACATTTTTCCAGCAACACAAAAATCTATAATTCTAAGAAGGGAAAGTGATGTTTTTCATGAATAAGTTGTTATTCTTGCACAAATTTAGATTTAGCTAAGATTAGCCTACTAAAGCAAAAGAATAAAAACGTATTTTCTTATAATCGTTGAGCAAACAACTCTTTGGCCTGTGCACAGAACTTTGTTTGTAGTCTTCATGGTAAGCTGTTTAAAGTACAGATTGGCTATGAAACGGCTGCAGCCTACATCTTTTAATCTAACTTCCAGCAAGAAACAGATTTAAGTTTAAGGTTTTCAACATGTTGGACAGCAGCAGGTGTAAGACATTAAATCCAGCCTTTATGCACATGCAGCTTGTTTGTTTGCCAGTTTAATTACAGGCCATGTACAGTAAATGGATGTTTCTGTCTCCTAATGTTAGCTTCACCGAAAAAGTTCGAGCATCAGCACTTCTGTCTTCTCATTCCAGCTTTGCTGTAATTTCTTCTTTATTGTCTTTTTGCACTCTTAGCACCTCACTCAGAGTGCTGGCTGAGATTAATTTTACTCCAGAGCGAAGCATTTCTTTCTTGCTTGCTTACTTTCTTTCTCATTTCTTCACAGTCCCTCTCATCTGGTAAGAAATCCTGCTTTGGGAAAGCTGAGGAGTTTCACAGCACTAAGGTCGGCCAGTTGCTTGTCTTTTGTCATAAAAATGGGGGTTTCAGAGATGTTATCACAAGAGGATTTAGAGCTTTGGGTCACAAGTCACTCGGTTTCAACCTTCCTTGAAAAACAGTCGGGCTTTGACATGTGGTTGAATGAACTATCACTGGAAATTTAATTTTCCTCCTCGTACTTCCTCTTTGAAAGATGCTATCTTATAAAAAATATCCTCAAACATGCTCAGGAACCAGTGGGCTTATCTGAAACTCGTGGTCCTTTGACCACTTTCTGCGGAAACTCTTGCACCTGGCACTTGTGTATCTCCTCTCACAGCCCACAGACAGGCGTTCATGTGAAAGTGACCTGCGTTTCCTCAGCTTCCATGTGCACACATGGCTATGTGGGAAAAGTTCCTCTTTAGTTTTCACTTCTAAGAATTTGTAACTACAACCTTAACAGGGCAATAGGCCATCACAAAGAATTATTGGCCAACCCATGAGCAAAAAAGTTGGACTTGGCAGTCATTTCAGTCATCTATGATAAAAGAATGGCACGCCATCTGCATGAGACTAGTTTGGTTTTGTGTAGAAATTGCAGATCTGAAGGCGCAGCTTTGCATGCAACAACACATGTCTGTGCTTTGGTGTGCTGCTTTGAAGAAGGGAAAGTGTCCACATATCACCCCCCAAACAGGAAACCACGCTGTCCTGCGGGATGTTGGCTGGATGAAAGTAGCCGTACATTACTGTGATTGATGGCTCTTCCAAAAGAAAAAAAAAAGGAAGAAAGAACCATGCTATGTTTGACCGTTAAGGCTTTTACAGTGATGCTCAGGTAGCTGTAATTCTATACGTCTCCGCTCTTGCCAGTGGATGTCAGATCACAGGGCAGAACACGACATCAGTGTTTGCTCGTCTTACCTTTTTCACTTTAGCTTCCTTTAGCTTCTCAAGAGCGAGTTTGATTTTGTCTGCCTTCGCCTGCTCCTCGGCATTCTCCTGAATAAGATAACAAAGGGATAAGATGGTTCATGTTCGTCTGCATTAGTATGACAAAGTTGCACGATTATTTCTTAGAAAATATGAGTACCAAAAAAATGACATGACAAACCTGGTTGTGACATTAGTGAGACACATTTATGACCCATTTTTAAAGGTGCAGGGTTAAAGCTGAGCAGGGGAATACTGCACAGTAAATCATGATGTTTTCCTAAAGCTAACCAAGTGAATTTTGTGTCTAAACCTAACTAGTGAGTGAAAGTGAAGGCAAAAAGGGAATGAAAAATCAAAGAGGCTCGCTTGTGACTAAAAGTTAAAAAGGAAAAAAAGAAAAAAAAAACAAGGGAACACCAACAGGATGCAAACCACCATCTCCTGGCTGGCACAGCCTGTGAATTTATAGCATTATGTACTATTACTCCATGTAATGACAATGTGTTCTGAGGTTAACAACATGTGTAGCTTACTGCAGTTCAGATAAACTAAGAGCAACCTCAGTGACTTCAGATGTGATTCAATGTGAAAATGACCCACTGGGTCATTCATGGAAACTCTTATGACTTACAGTTCATTTTAATGGTAGGCGCACTCTGTGTGAATAAGTGCATGGAAAATGTGCAATGATGCAAAACTCAACACTAGCCCACTAGTACCAACACTGGAAGCTTTTTGTGTCTATTGCTGTGAAACCGTTTAAAAAAAACACACCATCTCTTACAAACCTTAGTTAAGTAGTTGGGGCTAAACCTCCCACCCCACTTAGTTCCTGTTTTAAAGTGGAAAAACATCTATTTGTAATTTCAGGTTATGTTTCGATGTGTGGCTTCAGACAGTAGGAACAATGCAGTGATCCAGATGATGAACTGTGATTGCTTGGTTAGAGACCTTTTTGACTCAGTGCAGAGTCAAGGTCCTTTTCCATAGCACCAGTTCCAATCAGCTCTATGCTATTTCATTTTTTTCAAGTTGATACTTATACAAGGATTATTACACATCTGGCTAACGTTTTCTGGCTGATGTTTGTAGCTTCATATTTTGCAGTGCACAAACATGTATCTGAGTCATTAAACTCTCCCAGAAAGTAATGACCCATATTTATAGTTTGCAGAAAGGGTCCCAAAGGTTAATCAGTGGCAGACGCTCAAACTCTAGCAGGTCCATCTCTGTGGCTGCAGCTCTTCAGGAGGTGCAGTGTCTTGTTTTCACTTCGTCCCCTCCTGTGTGGGTGTAGAAATCTCCATGCAAGACTTCCATTTCGGATATTAAATCCTACCTGCTAGATCTCAATTAGCTTGGGTTACTGTTTTCTTCAGGCGCAATCATGCATGAAACTCCTGACTGCAACTTTAATGAACTCTTTCACGTCTACCTTACAGTGACGCACTCGCTGCCTCAGCACAGCTGGTGTTTTTACCTCAGACAGATGAGGTAACAACCTCTGCTAAAGCAATAAGCTCCCGTCTGCCACCCCCCCCCCCCCCCCAAAAAAAAAACCCCCCCCTTTCCCCCCCCC
>VUQK01016828.1:3405-19833 GCA_015106715.1 Bujurquina vittata
CTGACAGTGAACAGAAATGGCTCTTTGGATATGTTTAGCAGTCTTTAGAGTCCCTGTCAACTCCCAGAGTATTTAGTGCTACGCCTAACGTTACATCAGCTGAATCATTTCTGTGCTATAGTATATATGACAGGGAACTCAATCCAAGAGCCATTTTAAAGCTTGTTGGAAAAGCACCTGATGCCTCTCAGGCACTGAAATAAAACCCTTAAAATACAACTAACTCTCTTCCCTTTTTTGCCACAAGGCTACTTTTCTCGGCCGGGGACTCTCCACCATCTTCACGCCTACACAAAAGGTCCATTCTTCCCTGACTCGTATATAAATATTGCTACAGATCTAGGCTCCAGCTCTCACAAACAATGTGACTGGAAAACCCTTCCTCTCAGTGAGCAAATTCATCTCGGATTCCACAGGCCAAGTGCAACCACTTGTTATACTCCACAGGGGGCTCTTATTGTGACTGACAAGTGCATATGTTGAGTGAATTACATTTGCTATGTCATTTAAACAGGGCTACTATATATGATAACCACATGTCAGTCCACCAGACAAAGGCTACCAGGCAAGCTAATGTCTCAGTTTTATTTATGTTGGCAGCGATCAGATACTGGAGGCCACAGAGGATTGGCTGTAGTATTTTCACACCTCGGACTCTGTGCTAATGGCCCCTGTTCCCCTGTCCCTTGATCCCCCACAAAATCCATTAGTGTGCCTTGGCATTGCTCCATCCACTCAGCTCTCTACACCTGAAAAAATTGTGTGTAGGTCAAAAGTGGAGACGTGGAAGTGACCCACATACACCTGATGGAAACAAGACATTCACCCAAGTCTTACATTGAATTCATATGAAACAGATGCAGGGTAACCATGACGGCTACTGAAAATGTTATTACAAGTGGGATTCCACGAGTGAAAGAGAGGCAGACACAAAGGAACTAGGAAAGCCCATTGATGTGTTTGCTTCACAATAAAAAAAACCCAAACAAACTAAAAATATGTCCTAGCAGACTTGGAACAATATCATAAAATATCATAAATCCTACTCTCGCATTGAAAACCAGCCCCTTGCACTGCACAGATGGATCATATACATCAGGTGTGGGCTTGAGGAGGCTTGTTAATAATACAGGTTGTTTTTTTTTTTGTTTTTTTATGAGGTCCACGTCTCAATGGGAGATTTACAATATATGGCAAATTTTCAACCGTCTGGATACCTGGCAACAGAAGCGAGCACTTCCTATCCAGGTGGGATCTAATCTTGTTAGGGGACTTCTTCTGCTTTATAAATACAGGACGCCAGCTCAGACAAACAATACCCAATAAACCACAAAGGAAGAAGGATGTGTTTATACAGCTTTGTTTAATGACTGTCCTATTGCTGCCAGCCTGACTTTCGACGTTGCACACCGCACCTAAAATGGAATTAGAAATATTGCCATTAAAGTGACCACAGATTGGTGAATTTGAGTTTTTACTGTCCTTTCTGTGTTCAGAGAGAGGAATGCTGGTCTCACAAACTAAGTGAATTCATGACATTCCAGCAGGCTTATCTGGCTGCATCTGCATGAACTGGACCAGACAGCATGCTGCCTGCGCACCAGTCTGTCGCCACTCTGCATGCAGCCCTTCAAATAGGGGTTTGTGTATATCCATAAACATGCGCTTAGGAGGTTCTGCAGGGGAGGAAGGGAACGGTGGCTTATAAGAGCACATGTTGGATATCTGTGCAGTAAAAGCATTCTGTCTTTGGTGCCTCTGTGTGTCTCTCCTCACCTTTCCCATCCCTGGGTTCTCTTTCACTTTGGAAACAGCGCGGAGCAGACATGGCGGGGCAGGGGGTGGAGAGACCTGCAGGATACCGCTGAAGTTGGTCGGGTAGATGGAGGGTTCTTGTGGGTGAAGCAGGGAGGGCAGATTTTTCTTCCGCTTGGAGGACAGATTCAGCTTCTGAGCTGCCCTGGAGATGGGAAGAAAAAAAAAACACCTTGAAAGTGAAGCTATACTTAGAAAACAACCAAGCTGGAAAGTTAAGCAAATCCTTTTTTTATTGCTCAGGTAAGGTTTTTTTCTTTTGGGGGGGTTGGGCGGGTGGATTGCAAGCAAGAGGCTATTGATCTGAAATGTCTACCTTGACAAAAACCACACACTAACACTTTAACATAAAGGTCAACAATCTGCTTTTAGTCTGCCAGAGTAAACAAAGTCAGGAGGTGAGTTACACCATGCCAGCACTCCCAACCCTTCTCCACTCTAAACATGCTTCCTTCAACTCCCAACTCATACTCCCATACCAAGAAGGATAATGTTTCAGCTCTCTACATTAACTAAAAATGGAGTTCTCCTACACCTTTATGTTTTTATACAGAACAGCACTCTCTCTAAGACAACTGATCACCTGGTTCTTTGCCTGGAAGGGACCAGATACAGACTGTAGAGACATAGCAGAAAGGCACAGGAAATACATGCATTTATCTTCATCAAACATAGCAAAACACTGTCATGGATATGACAGCTGAGGACTGCTGAAACACTTCCCTCTAGCACAGTTATGTCCATCTGTGCTACAATAGCAGAGCAATGATGACAGCATATTCATCCATTTGAAGTAAAGCTGGAGCATGTATGTATATTGGGAGTTTTTATCACTGTTTCCAAGCTGGCTAGCACCATCAGAGGTTACATTAGTGATATCTAAATAGACACATGACAGTTCTGCAATGCTGACACCAAATAGAACCCAGTTCTGTAACTGAATCCAGCTTTTTTTTTTATTGGTTCTCAATTTTAAATCCACTCTCTTTCTGTCCTCTTCAAGGAGAAGATGTTCACAAGAGAGTCAGAAGGATTCGCTCCTTTTTGTCAAAACTTCTTCAACTTAAAAAGCAGCACTAATATCTATGACCGGCCTGCGGGGACCCTGGTCTGAGTGGTTCTAGTTTTTGCTTTGCCCTAGATCAGTTAACACACACCTCAGGCAGTAATTCAAGGGCAGCGAGGAAAGTAATACCCCAAGGTAATTCAAATGCACTCAAATGGGTTTCATTCAAGCAATCAGATTTCAGAGAAATACAGGGAAGACAAAGAGGTGGTTGTCAACATGAAGGAAAGTGTGGCACAGAGAATTAAGGAAGGCTGGGTTGAAAGAATAGAACGTGAGAAATCAGCAGAGCAGGGGTTTTCATGAGAGCTAAAAGAGACAGAGAACTTGAAAAGGAAAAAAGGGAAAACCGGAAAACAAAAAGGAGCAGATCCATGTCCTGGTGAGCAGCATTTTTCTAAGAGGCCAGCCTGAGCTCATTAGTCGTGTTCTGGGCTCCTCTGGACAGGACTGGGTGGGCTGCTGCCAAAAACAGAACCCCCTCTCCTTGCTATCTCCTTGTGTCCTGGAGTGACAACCCACCCTGCTTCCTCTTCTCCACACCCTCCCCTCTCCACTGTACACCCCCTGCAGTGACAGCCCAAGAGCACAATCAGCGAACACACTGCTTGCTGATGGAATAATTATTGCATCCAAGAAGACTACAGGAGAAGGCGCTCCCCAGGGAGCTGCCTGTGTGTGATAGCATGCGAGACGGATCGTGTGACACGGAGGGAGATGGAATAGATGAATGTGAGATGGAGAGAAAGAAAGGGGGAACTATAGTAGAGTACACGTGGCTGTGCGAGACTGCGCGCGTGTGCGTGCAAATCCGGACTTGTGAGTGTGTACGCTCGTTTATGAGAGGTATCCGCAGCACATTCATTCAAGATAAATCTACGCTGTCGCCCTGTCTCTCACTGTCTCACACTGTCTCACACCTCATTCTCGCTTCTCTTTCAGTTTAGACATAAATCAAGCAGTACCCACAGAGCCGCACAGAAAAAAGGCGCTCCACTTATTTGTAATTGTCTTGAGCAGTGAGTAGTGTTCACAACCCAAACCTGAGATTGTAACCTTGAGCTTTAATAAATTTAGCACAATGACAATCAGTGCACGTGTTCCTGAATGGATTAAAAAAAAGTGTGATTATGCTGGGGAGGGGGGTGTCCAAACAGAGCCACATGTACACAGGTGAATTAACTGCTTGTCTCTCCCTACCTCTCCCTCCCACGTTCTCTTTACACTCTCTCTCTCTGCCTTACCCAACTATATGATCAGTCATTGGGGGAAAAAAAGGCAGTGAAGAGAGGCTCAGATTTCTTTGCCCACAACAGCTTGTCCACCTGTTCACTCAATCTCCATGCTAATGAAGCTGCTTTCCTTCAAAGCTTTCTCTAAATGCTCAAAAGAGAATCTATGCGCATAGTGAAGCAAAGCCCAATATCACTTAGATTTGAATTGGGCCAAAACATGACCATACATTCATGCTTCATGCATTGTGTTTAATGCTAGAGAAGTGAGCCAAAGCCCCCCCCCCCCCCAAAATGCATAAGTTATGTTGTACTTACAGCTCTTTCCAATCCATCATCTAGTTTATGCTCATAGTCAAAAAACAGACAACTGATAGAGTTCAACTTTGCTGTTCGTGTCCGTGTTGTGACTTTTCTCCATTATTTGCACATTTGCTATGCCGGCACACTCAGCAAGAACACAGCAAGGTGGGGCTCCTCACTACTTAGGGCACAGAGGTCCTTTTCCCAATCACAATCAGTAACGTTCCACTTAATTTCACAGAGGTTTGCAAGAAGCTCAGGGGGAGGAGGGAGAACGACGAGCAGGAGGCGTGGGCGTCATAGTAACTGAATGGAAGAAGTGGGCAGGTGGGGCTGGATGGAGGTGGGCAGACAGGAGGAGTGCCCTTCAGAAAAAGCAGTAGGTGCACAGTGAAGGAGTAATCCAAAGAGTTTCTTAAGAGAAGGTGAGGATGAGGTTAGGATGAAAATGTGCACTTTCTGTGTTCCTACGCAACGAAAGCATCTCTAACTCCTTCCATGTCTCTCGCACCGGCAAAAGTTCCCGGGCAGATCAGAAACACAAAAACCTGGATTGTTCTCCAACTCAGTTGTACTTTTTCTTCACTTCCAATTCCTCAGTCATTCCATAGGATGCTTTTTTCCTTGTTCAGTTAATCCACTGTACTTGTCTGCTGTGAGTGGTTACAGATCCTTATGCCCTGGTCTTTCACGGAGACTCTTCTGCTTACAGGCACAAGGCGAGGAAAATAATCAGTGCTCCTGGCTGAGCTGCAAGATTTCCTTGAGTAGCTGGGAATGAGAAGAATTCCTGCTCCTGTTCCACCTCTTGGTCCTTCTCCTGCAATCGGAGAAATTCTGGCAGCTGTCCTGCCGTGTCTCTCTCTCTCCCTGCCTCCCTCCTCTCCCTCTCTCTCCCTTTCTTTCCGCAGCCCAGCCCCTTTTCCCTCCGACTGCCAGACGAGGTGTCAGCGCTCGATTGCTGGCTGCTTGCGGCGCAATTTGCGAGTACTCTCTTTCTCTCTCTCTCTCTCTACCCACCACAGACACACACACACACACACACAGGCACACACGCACTGTCTCATTCAACCCTCTGCACAAACACACATGCATGCACCCCACCACACGTCACATGAATAGTTAATGCATACAGGAGCCCTCTCTTCTTTTAGGGTCCCACACTTCAAACAGATTTGGTTAGTATGCCTACAGTGTATATATCCACACGCACAAGTGTGTATGTGTGTTCCAATGTTTTTTTGAGGGGTAGCATGTGTACACTGCATATTTGTATTTATTTATTTTTTTTGTCATTTCTAATAGATGTAATTAGCCAGAACAATGAGAGTGGTATTAATGATAAGGACTAATACGCAGATAAGGAAGGATGGACTTAAGAGCAGAAAAATGCATTTCTTGAATGAATGATGCTCTGACTCAATTGGAAAGCTGAGGGAGATTTTTTTTTTTTAAATTGTGAGCAAAGGACAGACAATGAACAGATGACATCTTAGAAAGGCAGATTTATGCTGGCCACTGAGAGAGAGTGCAGTCAGTCATTGGTCAAGGGTAAAAAGGGGAATGAAAGCATGTGAGTGGGTGAGCGCTGGGGTGAGAGTACCCTGTATTCCCCGGGCTGCCAATTTACCAGTAAGCCCTCTCAGCCCCCAACCAGTCAGTCTTGTTTGAAAGGCTGCTACTTTGGCTGCAGAGTGCCTACTACAACATATCGGCAAACAGAGTGGGTGTGAGACTTGCCAGATGAAAGTACATGCAGCACAAAGCTCTATCGGCTCCTCTCCCACTGACACAGTGCCCCTCATATGAACTCTGCTGCATTAAATTTTGAAAGCAAAAATAAGTAAATAAATAAAACCAACACTACCTACATCTTCCAAAAGAACAGCACAGTAATGAAGCTGTTTGATATATCACATAACCTTTACCTTTTTCCCATCCATAGCATGCTTGCCTTTGCTTTTCTGCAGTGTGTCCAAGTTAATTTACCTGAGGTGTGCTCATTTTAAAGTGCAAGGACCGTCTCCTAACAGATTTCTGCACACTTCCCCACCACTGAGTCCCTTTGAGCAATGATTGGCAACAGCTGATGAATAAAAGACAATACTAATGTCGACATTGGTGACTCTGACAGAGCAACCAGTAATTATTCTCATCCCTATTGCTGCTACCGCCAGTGTGCTTTTGACTGTTATACATCAACCTGACATAAAAATAGAGGACAGTCACAGTTGGAACTGTCCTGATAGTCTTTCAGCTCCATCACTGTCTTCTCATGAACAGACCATAGGGACAGATAATCAGAGTAATATATATAAATGAGCCAAAGCAAGACAGATGTAAAATCGAGAACCTTTTTAAAAGAAAAGGTCTTCTGGTGCCTTTGTTTGAGAGAGGACATGTAGATTTTGTCCTCTAACTAAGGAGGCAGTGACAGCAAGGGAGGAGGAGAGGAGGTCAATGGTGGTACGACAGAGAAAGAATGGCGAGGCTGTATTTTCCAACTGGTTTCAAAGCTTTGCTTAGCCTGTCAATAATCTTCCAGACTTTTTTTTCTTGGCTTTGTCAAATTAACAAGAGAAATTCCTCTGACCTAGAGAAACATTAGTCGGCGCACCCATTAGCTTGTTTGTACAAATTTGTCTCTGTTCTCCTTGCCAGCTATACAGCTCTTTAGGTAGCTCCTTTCTGTGCTTAATTACCATGTTGGCCGCATTTACTATCCCTGACACTTCCTTTCTGTGATTCTCCTTTTTTTCCCTCTGCAGACAAGATAAGGCTGCTCTGGCCATTCATGCGGGGATCAGATCACTCGGTTTGATATCAGCCTGCTTTACCCCCGCCACCCCACCCACAGCGAGTCTCCCACTGCTGCTGATTAGCAGGCTGGCATAGTTCTTCACGAATGGGAGATGGGAATACTGGGCTACAGCCAGCCTCAACACCATGCAGCGATAATGACTACGGCACAATGAGTTCACTCGCTCACTGGTTGCTAGAGACACTGAGAATGTACCCCATACTAGTGACGGCATTTGTGAGACTTTTTTTTTTAGGCGAAGAAGGTATAGTCGTGTTATTTTTGTGTGCTGAAATGTTTACCATGCCCATAAATACCATATCAGCAGATGGTCATGATTGATTGGTTGTTTGTTGGTGTATGTGAGGTCAGGTACTATGTTTTTGAGTCAAAAGATAATCATTAAGAAACTTCCCCAGAGCTAAAATCAGTACAGCCTGTCTTATTGATGGGCTGCCTTTGACATGATCAAACAGCTCTCTGCCCCAAAGGTGTGGGGGGTATAACATAAATCTACTGTCTGCAGCAGAAATACAGACTTAGCTCTGTTAAAGCAAGAGCACCAAGGTTCTGTGTGAAGGCAGACAATGTACAGACATCACTTCGTGGTTTTCTCTCATTTAGGTAGGATTAAAGCAAATCTGCATCTATGCACCGGCCTCATTGGTGGCGGTCTCAGGTCACCCACAGCCTGACCCAGCCTTCGTTAAGCTTCAGTGATGATTAAGTGACCATAACATCAGCCCGTGAACACACACATTCATGCGGTGTGCAGACAAGAGGAGGTGATGTCATACTCTGCCAACCAGTGCTGGCAGCAAGAAGGCCCGCCCAGACAAGATTTACTAACAAGGTCAGGATGCTGATCATTAAATGAGACAAATGTTTCCATGCCATAAAAGCTTCCTCAGAGTTCATCTATTGTAGCTGTATTTCAGAGGATTAGAAAAGACAGTTTGCCTGTCCCGTGACGCTGTAAGTGTCCCCATTTCTCAGATGTAGCACATAAACACATGCATTACCCTAACACTAAAAGCTCTGGGGGTCACATAAGGTAGGCACTTAAACTAACCAAGGAAATGGCCAATGGGCTGTATTTATATATCACTTTTTGAGCCTTGCTGACTACTCAAAGCATAACAAGCTCCACTGATACAGCACTTAGACTATATTCAGGATCTTGCCCAAAGGCACTTCAGGATACAGACGGAAAAGCCAGTAACTGAACCACCAGCTTTCTGATTAGTGGATAACCTGCTCTACCCCCTGAGTTACAGCTGGCCCACAGAGACATAGTTGGGTTATCTGAGACACAGCACTGAACACATGGGGATACGGCCACAGTAGCTGGCTGCTCAGTGGATGACAGATCCTCCTGTGTGGCACCGAAGTTTAGTCTGATAATGAACCCATTTTCTTTCTAAAGTCTCCCTGCAATTAAAAGACCTCTGGTATAAACATTAATTTAGTTTTTCTCACTTCCTCCCTCTTATCCTAAATCTCTCAAAACAACTGCCTGAGGCTACAGCACCATGGACACAGAAATTAATGCCAAGTGTAGCTAAAAAAAAAATAGCTGTAGCAAAATGTGCGATTTTATTTTACAGATGCTGCTAAAAAAATAAAAAAGCTCCCCCCTGGAACTAGAGAATGAAACATTCTCCTCTGTTCAGCATCGGTTATCTTATCATTCAGACTCAGATTCAGATGAGCATCATTCCAAACAAAGATCTTTTCAGCAGTTTTGAAAAATGTGTTTCCTCTCGCCTTTGGCAGCCCAAGATACATTAAAATGGAAGAGAGACCTATCCGGCTTATCAGGCTGTCAGTTAAATCTTATCAATCCAAAGCTCTGAAGCTTTCAACTGACTGCGAGTTTGCTTTCTCCTGCTTGGCTGTTTTAAAGGTATACTGAGGGTAGAGCTCCTCTGTGCTGTATTGGCTTACACAGCAGCAGTTTGCTGGAAGTGGCCAAACACCTCCAGGCTACGATTTATAGACTTTCTATAAATCCTCAGAAATAGATAAACGAATCCCCCACAAAACCAGACAGCAATGAATGCAATGTCCAGTTAGCTGAGCAATATCCTGCATGGCACACTCCAACCACATGGACCGAGGCTTTTCAGGAAAGCTCTTTGTTCCAACAAGGTGTTCAACGAGCCTTTTGTTCCTGCTTAATGTCTGGCCTTGGACACCGAATATCAAATGGATCATTATTTGTGCGCTGACTGCTGACAGCCCAAGGCTGCACATCTTCACTGCGCCAATCCACAGCCAATTAAGTAAGGCCAAATGCATTCATGTAACATCTGTGGATACAATGCGTCATCACAAAAAGAAATGATTCCTCACAAAAAGTGATGTCGCCTTTTTGCAAGTGACTTGTCGCATTTGTATCATAATGTGGATTCAGGGAGATTTCCTGTCAGAGGAAGAAAAAAAAAATGCAGCCTTCCGTAAATAAAATCCCCAATTCTACCCGGAGGTTGTAAACCTGTTCTGCCCCAATCTCCTTAGAACTCTTTTCAAACGGTCTGTGGACTGAGCTGGAAAACAAGGGATTAGGGCATCCTCTGGAGAATTGCTTGAATAACAGGGGATCATTTGGAACACAGGGGAAGAACGGGATTGTGAGTGGTAAATGAGGAAAAAAGCACCGTAGAGGTGAGAATTGGCATTAAAGAAATGAATTGAGGGGATAGTAAGTAAGAGAAAGATGCAAAAGGAGGCAAAAGAAAGAAAGACAGAGAGTGAGGGAGGGAGGGAGCAGGAGGGTGTGCAGCCAAGTCCTCTCTTCGATCAGTGGGCTTGGCTCTGTGCCAGTGAAGCGCTGTCCATGAGGAGGTAAATCATTTTCTGCCTGAGAAAGAAACTGGGGAAAAAATGATTGGTGGGGGTATGCCACAGCCATCTTGGAATTACTTTATTCCCAAAGATGGGAATCCCCAGTTGGCCAAGAATAAATGGAACAGTTGGCTCCAAAGAGTGAAAAAAACTCATCAATATTCAAGAAAACCTGGTTTGGTGATTCAGTGCATCATGGTAAACAACACAAATTTAAGAAGTGGTGTGAATCAGTACGGAGGTAAAAAGAACTTCTTTGTTTTTTTTACTCTGATTTTGTTCAGAGTATCAAAGAAACTATACTAGGCTGATTTGTCTTCTGTGCCTTTGGATATCAGATCAAGAAGAACTGGCTCTTGCCAACAGACCCTCACGTTCCCACTGCAGTACAGAGAAGGCACTCTGTCATTGCCAATAAGGTTAAAGAGAAGTGGGAATGTTTTTGGCAGACAAACACACAGGGATTTTGTGTTTAATGTGCTGCGCATTTAGCATTGTGTCTCCAGACACCCGGCACCCATCATCACAGTCACACACCCACTAATTCACCTCAACCCCGGAGTGAAAGGCCACAAAACTCTCTTGCCAAGCTAGGGTCTTAAGGAAGGCTTAAGATGAGCAAAGGAAGGAAATTGGTGGGGTATTATTGTATTTACCTTCACTTTATTGTTCCTTCTGACATTCAGGATCAAGTCTCGCTAATGTGGCCTTAACTAGTGTGAACATTAGGCCATGACGAGGTGAAGAAAGCACAGGGCTTTAGCTCTGCAAGGTCTTTAGTCAATTAGATAACAGGGCCATTTAAAGCTCCCTTGAGGAAATAAGTGGAAATAACTGCAATGAAATTCAAAAGTAATCCAAAAATATCTAGCAATTGAGTCTAACTTGTTTACACGAGGCTTCCAAAAAGCGCCGCGTCAGGAAAATGCTCAAGTAATATGTCAAAATTGGTTCAGGCAGCAGAAGTAAAAGTCTTTGGAAGAAGATTCACTTTTCAGCTGATAGGTGACAGATGATAATGAAGACATGTTCTTCCCTGCTCCGCAGACTGCAGTCTTCCAACCTCTGGCACTGCTGACAAAGATTAACAGCTGCTTTCATCTCTTCCAGAGCATTTTCGCTCTGCTCCTCAGACACTGCTCCAGGTATTTTGCTCTGCTCCTCTCCCAGGCTGCAGAGAATCTGGAATAACTCCACATTTTCACATGTTGAACTGCGATTCACCCATCATCCCACCCACGTCTTCCCTTCAAAACATCAGGTAGGCTGTTCCACTCAGGGCAAGCAAACAACTTTTGGAACACACATAAAGTTATCACTGACTGAGTGACGTTTCCTGTCTCAGAAATCGCTTCACTGCCTTTCCGAGGCAGGATATTTGATAGACAAGCAACACATGAGGTCTGTTTAGAATGAGTCAGTTTCCTCAATCAAATATAATGCGCCTGTAGCATAATACATAACATTATCAGAGTGAAGACTAACTTGAGACCACGCTAACTAAGGGAGAGACGGGCAGCAGGGAAAAAGTCTGAATACTTCTGGATCACTTCTCCACTTCATTAATCACTTGCTGCCAGAGTAAGACACCTAGCGATTATTTATTTGCACTTTTCCACACAGAGGCTATCACAACAAACAGGCCCACCGGCTGATGAGAACATTTGGGAGTGATTAATCAGTGGGCCGCCTGGTGAGACAGAGCGTGGTGGGGAGGGGAGGTCTTACATGTGTTTCCTAATCTTTCATCTATATTCTGGTCAACTGGCAATCCAACTAAAATCAGAGGGGGTCCAAGTCTGGTGAAATGAGGTGTACTGTCACAAAAAAAAAAAAGATGTGGATGAAATAAAAGTGGAGCCCAATCCTGATGCAAAAGCAGGGAAAGCAAAGAAGCTGCGGGCCTAAGATAAGCTACCAAGATGTCTGCAACTACAGCCGCAATATTCAAATGAAGCCGTTTATCCTGTATCACATACCCATAAACTGAGTCACTGAAACACACACAGCTACACTAGCTGGTTCTCATAGAGCGTATGGGGAAAAGGGGATTTTAGCACACCACAGCTGGCTCTCATGTGCTGGGTCGTGAACCGATTAAGGGCTATAATCCCCTCCATTCAAGACGACGTGCATGTAGAAAACAGTGACAGAAACACAGGGGAGATAAACCGTCCTTGCAGCTTTTAATTTGATACGGCGGTTTTGCACGTCCGCTTGTCTCATACATAACTGGACATGAAGAGGTGGGGCCCAATATCCTATACAATTACTCTTAATCTTAATAATTCTCCACTAAGAAGTGGACTGTGGTCCAAATGAGACATGGACTATGTACTAGAAGGACTGTTATTTATGTACTGTGTCTTGATGGAGCTTATTTAGTAATAATAAGTCAAAGGTTAATACAGAAAGTATTCTGATAATAAATTGTCAGCAATATTAAAGTTAAATTTTTTTGAAAGTCCCATAATTACTTTAGACTTTAAATTCCCCACTGCAGCCATCAAGCTTGTCTGAACCCTTTCAACCCTCTGAAGCCAAGCTACATATATATGGAGATTAAAATAAAAAGACAGTGTGATCAGAATAAAATGGTTCAGCTACTGGGGCTGTGGGCGATGAGGTAAACCTGTCCTGACAATGCCCTTATCCTCAGTGGTAATCCGAGCACCATCCAGGCCCTAACAATCGACTTACAGAAGGATGGGTGGGGGGCTGTTGTGTGTGCATTGTGTGTTTCTCAACAAAATAAAGCTCTAGTGTATGGGGAAATCAACCTACAACCAGTGTTTAGGCAGATATTAGTTATTCATATTGAATAGAAATCCATGGCCTGGCTAAGCATTGAGGAGCAGTGGTGCCTGAGAGGCCCCACTAGGAACCATCCTTGTTTCCTTGGATTGTGAGACATAAAAGCAGCTCATGGGAGCTCATGAGGCTACAGGCGTTACTCTACAACTGCACACAATAGGTCATAAAATTCCTCAACACATATTCCCTGCCACCAGCTATTGCAGTTTACTCTTTCTTATTCCTCCGCACTCTCACACTGTGTCTCACCCACAATGTTAAAGAGAAAGCAGCTGTAATGACAGAGATAATAGACTCCATTTGCATGACACTTTTCACTGAGGTGCACTAAAGAGGTTTAGATGGCATCTCTCAGCCCCTACAGGCATGATGCATAATATCCATTCAACAGGCTGGGGGTGAGAGAATTTAGTCTAACACGATAACTAAACGCTAATGCACTGATCACTGAGCCCAGTGGGCAGTTATCAGAAACATTATGCAGTTAAATGGGGAATGTTGGACGTGGGCAGGCAAACAGAGCCGGAAATGGATTGATGCTGGGGGCATGACCTCCTCTGCCCACATGAAGTAATCATGCACAATTAAACCTTTTTTTATTGTCTCTACCATCATCCTGAGTGACAAAAGAAGCCCTGTAATAAGCGGCAAGCCTGCAGGACAGGGGTCTATGCGCCGCATTTATTCATGTGTGTTATCCATCTGTCAGCAGCGGATGGCAGTGCTTTCCCCTCTCCCCGCAGGGCTTAGGACACGTGGACCCAGGGTGAGCACACAGACTTGAGTCAGCACTTCAGCTCTTTGTCATCCCCACCCCCAGCACTGTCCTCCTGCAGGCTATGTGAGTGGGCCAGACAGACTTCCTGACTCAGGGATTTATTTGGGGTATCATGGGGAAAGGCATCAGGTTATCACGAAGGCTCGGACAAACCCTCTGCTTTTCTTTCACTGGAGCTGTTTGCCATTCATAATGACAGGCACAAGTGACTCTATGTTGCCCATCACAACACAGCCCATCAGTCTGATGCTGCAGGGGGCACACTATCACACTAAGTTATCATATCCCAGGGAAGACACAGATCCCCAGAGACAGCAGCATAGAATCCAAATTTGTTTTTCTAACATTATTCATAATATCCAATCAGGCATGAACATGGATTTATCCATGTTAATGATTATATCAAAAAACAATATTATCTGCTACCTGAGAATGATGGAGGATTATGAGTCAGAGTGGAATAGCATTTTGCTTTTCACACATGGATGAGAAGGCAGGTAGTGGGATGTATCTACCTGGCACAGATGGCTCCAAGGCCAGGCTGGATCTCCATCAGCACCTCAGCCTTGACGGTGCCTGTCAGGCCTTGGTTCACAGGTTCACACCTGGGTTTATCTACTGAGCCTCAGCCCTTTTGTGGCCTCAGCTGCCACTGAGTCTGCCACTGCACAGAGGCAGCCATTAGTCCCATCAGCCAGATTATGGCAGGAAAATACCAGCTGGTGTTTTATCCAACAGTAAACAAAGACAAATACCACAGAGCAGCTCAACCATCCCAGCTACCACCCACTCAATACTTCTGATGAGCCATTCGCTGCCCCGGGCATGTGTTGCTCAGATTCAACAGATTGATATGAATCAATTCTCATTTGTCAGGCTCTGGAGATAGAGGTAGTATTAAAATTTCAGCTCTACTGTGGCTACTTTCTCGAAATGGAGCCAAGGCTTCTACAGTATGTTATACACGCTATACATTCCACTCACACTCTTGCTCTGGAGGTGGAATCCATCTCACTGTGGCTTGACAACAAAACCATTAGCCTCTCACCTCCAGGGATCAGACAGTCCAACTCCAACTGCACAAAACTGCACATTCCACAGAGCGGAAAAGAGCGTGTGGTACACAAAGAAAGATAAATTGAGAGAGAGAGAGAGAAATGGGGTGAGATGGGAGGGGCAGCGAGAAAGAAAACCTTGCACCTCTCACGAACAAACACACGCAAAATACACACAGACACAAATATCACATATCCAAGTGGGCTCAATGATGTCTGTGTACAGAATGACTTACTTCACTCTCATGGTAGTGAGTCCAATATTCCTCTCCACAGGCACAGGCCTCCTGCTCCTGATGCTGTCAGAAAGGAGCATCAGCCCAAGCGCACCGTCTGAATGACAACATTTATAAGGACATTCTTCCTGAAAAGCTACTGTCCCACTCTTTATCCTCCTGCTATGTGGGCCAGATCAACTGTGCTCAGGGCACCCCTCTGGTTCACATAATCTATCCTGCCTATTTGTCATGTACTGAGATCCCTGCTGTCCATCACGACACGGCCAACCAAACACAGCATTGAGCTGCTTTGTCTGCTGTGAGCCTCTCTATAGATGGCATCACTGGACTACATCACTGTCTCCTTTACAAGCAAACTGAATGGGCTGTGTGGCTTAGTTCCACACACAAACTTTGAAAGAATAACTGGACACTGGACTTCGGCAAGTCATCTGATATTCAGAGCAAGAGCAGCTACTTGTGATCCTGCTGTGCTTCCACTTTGCAACATGCAGGACTCATTATTGAAGAGATGCTCATCCCTCCATCTGACTAAATTATAGTTCAGTGGAGTAGAGAGGGCTGTTTCAACTTCCTGATTTCCAATCTCCACTTTTGAAAGAAAAATCAGTTACATTTTATTCCCACAAGCTAATGACTTGTTTCTATGGTTACTCGGAGCAGCCAGGGCGATGAAGGGCAGAGTGAGTGTTCCTGACACAAAGGCAGGGTCTTGTGTGTGTGCAGGAGAGCCAAGGCTAAATGGCCCTGCTGCCACAATTACAGGTGGATTCCTTCTGCACAATCACAGTCATTACTGCGCAAACACTCACCTGGGCAGCAGCTGATGGGCACCGGTTGATGACCATGAAACCACTTCCTCCTGACACTCCTCCAGGGCTGCATTCCAGCAAACAGCTGTCCGCCCTACCCCTGCAAACCCCAACCCGCCAGCCTGCGTGCCAACATTAAAGTCTGCATCCAGTGACTGTTGTGTCTGCAAGGTCCTCCATACTCCTCTATTCATTATCTCCTTGCATCTTAAGAGTGACCCCATCGCTCTCTGTGGTATGATGAGAGAGGTAGCAAAGTGACAGAACAGGGGTTCAACAGCAAGATAACATAAAGCTATCTCATACTACTACACAGAAATCTGACAGTGGATCCAAGTAGGCTGCAAACTGAGCAGCCAACTCCTCCCAGCCTTGTGTGTAATAAACACACTGTCACAATCAGCAGGTGTTAATGGAATAGAAAGCTGGGGAGAAGGTTATGCGAGGCAGCAGTTAGCCACCCCGTCTAGCCCCCACTGTGAACGCCGCCTGGTTTCATTACACAGGGCTGTGTCAATACACTAATCATATGCTCTGTCACAAGGCAATCAGTGCTTAACGTGCTAGTCAGCTGAACACATGGCTCTAAATTCATTACCCCTACCCCTAGTAACACACTGACGTAGCCAAATACACGTAATGATATGCACACACACACACACGCACA
>VUQK01016828.1:19853-40230 GCA_015106715.1 Bujurquina vittata
CACACACCCTCTATCCAGTCAGAGTTTGACCCCTGACTCTTCCTGTCTCTGCAACTGTAAAGTCAGTCTAATTGCTAACTGGTCATTACTTGCCCTGGGGTCATCTTTTGGTTATAAGGTATTTCCTAAGATTACCAGAAACAGGAAGCAGGACAAAAGAACAGTTTGTTTTTTAGCTGGAATTTCACAAACGCTTGAAAGATGCATTCATTGCTTGATCAAAGACGTTTCCTATTTTCTGGAAGAAGAAGCGTCATCAAGATGATATCAATGGCTGATTCTCCCTCAAGCAAGAAGACAGAGAATAAGTTACATTTTGAGTTTTTCTTTGAGTTTCCTGTGTCTACACAGACTGGAAGGCATCTGTGTGATGCTGTTAATCAAACAAAAGCCACGTGAACAAATGAGTCATTATCTCTCTTAAATTAATAAGTAGATCCTTCCCATGAGTCATCTGTTCTCTCAAATAAATGCCTGCACATAAATTAAATTAAAACTCTATGATCGCCTTAAATAAATAATTCTTAGGGATGTCAAGAAAAGAGCCCTAAAATATACAACACATTTTAAAATGACAGCATTAGCATAATGCTCAGAACCTGAGGCAAATAACTCAAGAGGCTGAATCACTGCTTTTAGAACAACCTAACCACAAAAATATCAAAGTTCACTTGTTTTTAAGTTGACACTATTAGACAAAATAAATTAAAAGAATGAAATGATTTAAGGCACAATTAAGCAATTCACAGGCACAAATAATCTAAAGGGATGCATTCCTGATTGCTACTCAGCGACTGTGGCAGAGGCTGTGTAGTTATCAAACCAGTGTTTTTGCCAGAAATATTTAAATGAAATGCTTTCTTAATCATTTGAATGGTTGACTTATTTTTCCAATGAAAAATTAAACATTATTAATCACTCTCCTTTTCCTCTCACCAACAGCCTAGCAAGAGCACCAAGACTCCAGCTAATTGCATTCTAATTAAAATTTCATCTCTGAATGGAACAGTGTTAGTGAATGTCAGACAAGTGTCCAAGGAGCTGTCTCCACTCCACTGGGGTAAAAAAACTGCTGTTTGGTTATTCTGCTCCCGCACCATGAGCTCGTAGGATTTGCGCGCACATCTCACTAATTGTATGTATGGAGAACAAAAAAAGAATACTAATCAGATGTGAGTTTTCAATCATGTCTAAAACATGAGGGACCCCTAATTTCATCCTTTTTTTTCCAGCTACTGCCCTACCAGAGCAAATGGAAAACACTGCTGATTGAGTCGATTCTTTTTTTGACTCTTTTACATTTCAATCAACAATAACGTTAAGGGAAAAAAATGAGCAAAAACAATATCACAATGATGTTGATGATATCCCTGTTGCAGGCAGCAGCTGCAGAGGTTCGGGAAGTGGGTGCGCTTCAAATCGAGAACAGTGCATCTCCTCCACCCTTTTTTTTTTTTTAATCTGCCGAACTCGATGCCGTTCCAGGCCAGCATGTCATGATTGTATTTCTGCGGGCCAAGTCAAACAAAACATTCTTGGCAGCAAATTATCTTTGGGATAAAATAAAAGGTGAAACACTCTCTACATCCCACGTGCTCCACCAGCCCCTGTTCCAGGAAAAGAACAAGTCCAGCTTCCACTTTTTTCCTGTCCACACTGAATGGCTAAGCACACCTCTTAAAGCAGCCCTTATTTTTTCCCTTTTTTTCAGCTTAGGTCCAAAGAAAACATAAGAGCTAATAAATCACTGTCAGGAATTAAACCTGTCTAGCAGAGGGTCATGCCTCACTGTTGTTTAAGCCCAGTGCTCCTACAACAGGAAGTAAGACACGCAGGAAGTTGAATATTAGGTGGAGAATTTGGAACATCCCCTTAGTCAAAGGAAAGACCTCTCAGTCTCACTGATATACTCTGACCCTGTGAGAGCTGGCAAGACAAACTCCATTTGGGGTGCTTGAAGAAAAGTCAAGCCCTACACTGATCCCCCCATGGGCTTCCTGTCACACTCCACAAGTTCTTTCACTGGTTTTCTCTGCCTCCTGTGGTGCAGAGCTTCAATAGTGCTATGCATCATTCTTAGCCAGCTTACCTTTCAGAAATAGTCATTACAGCATAGCACTCTTTGGAGAGATGAGGCAGAGAATGTATGCACTGACCATCCTGCCAGGGATTCTGTCATTGACAATTTACACCACAGTTCACCAGCCATGCAGAGGGTGAAGTATCCTCCAGGGCAACAGCAACACCAAAGCCAAGCAGTACTAAAAAAAAGGCTTCTTCAGCCTTAGACACACTGGGACCACATGGTTTCACTGATTTACTAAAAATACATTCCTGCACTGCACCTGCAGGAGCATTCAGTAAGTCTAAGGCTGTAAAATCACAAGATCCATTTTACATTGGCGAGGCAAAACAAAGAAAAAATAACTAAACATAAAATACCTCAGGACAATAGCCAGCTTTAACCTAAGCCCCTTTCGTGAGACACTCCTTCCTCATATCAAATTATGTAATTCTATTATCAATTCATGGGCACTGGTGCCTGCAACTAAAGGTTCATTTAGTTCCATGATGTGTATCCCAGAGCATGCTATAATTCAAGCATGGCAAGAACAACATCTCCAGTGAATAGGTGCCCCACATGCAGGTTAAAACCATGAGACCCCGCGAGTCTGTGCATATCTCTTCTTCAGCTCTCTGAAGACTGAATGAATGCAGGTACGTATGCAAACAAATTTCAATTAACCATGCAGTGACTTGACAGCATGGGCGAGGCGCTTACCTAATGAAAAAAGAGGCTGCTGCAGATGAGGAAGGAGAGGGGGAGGATGATGTACTGGTAACGGGCACTGGGAGACCCGCTTGGCTGGAGCTCCTCAGTCTGCAGGGCGTCAGGATGCTGCCACTGCTGCTGGTGCTGGTCATGGTGGTGACAGGGGCCTCCAAAGCTGTGACATCCCTGTCTGCATTCTCCATCAACCTATGGGCCTGTGTACACACAGATACAGAGATAAGACCACAACCACCACTTAGTTTTACCACTCCAGCTCACCTTCCTTCCACTTTATTTACTCCCCCTCTGCCACAGATGGATGGGCAGCTGCTGCAGCCAGTCCCAGTTAGTGGGAGTCAGCAATATCCAAAGCAGATAGCTCCCCACAGAATAGCAAGGACGCTGCACCATTCATTGATTCTGGCAACACTTTACAAGGTTCCTCTGGCTGCAGCCTACTGTAATTAACTGGTAACCCACATTTAATTACTAATTAAATCACTGGCGATTTACCTCACTTTGCGCCTGATTATATCTATACCTCCTTTGGCAAGTTTCGCACTTTACTCCTGAGGAATGAGGAATGTTTAGTCAGTTTCAAAGGGAGTAACAATTCACAATTGTGTGACAGGTGGCATTTGTTTCATTGCTTAAATGTTTATGAGGTATGCAATTGTGCTTAAACGACACACCCTGGAAACGAAAAGAACAAAACTGAGGCGAGCCGCGTCTCTTTCGCTTTCTTTTGCGCTCTGACGACTCATGCCAAACTAAGCTAAGTTTAACTAAGCTAAACCTGATATAGCACCTGTATGTCTTCATATGTTTATTACATATTTTCTGCAGCAATACATCTAAAACCCGTTCCACAAGTTTGTGTTTAGAGCACAATAAATTCACAATCAATTGAACACATTTTGACGGGCTGTTTTTGAAAGCTTTTTGGTAATTGTGACATAAAATAATGCCGTGAAAAATAAAATTTATTATATCTAATGGCACTGGCATTGACTTATTGTGTATGAAAAAGGGTTTCACACAGAATTGTAGCAACAACCAAATACATATAAGCTTTTAGCACTCTGTATAAAGATTGAAGTGAATACTGCAGAGGTGGAGCACAGAAAGGGTAAGCAAGCGCTCCGGAGCCTTCAGTGGTCCACTGATTTTGGTTACACCAACCCATGGAGCGCAAAGATCTAATTATGCAAGTCAAAAGCTGGTTCAGAGACGACACTTCAGCTGGAGTCACCACACTAACAAGAGGTTAATCCCCACTGAAGCCTTAAGTTTATCCTGTAGGACAATGATCAATAGCAGCTGACGAGAACCCATTCTGTGGGGTTTTAGAAGCAGAAATTAAATAGCGGTTGAAGTTTTTTCCAAAAACCATTTATAAAGCTGACACATGAACACTATGTAATCAGCAATGACCTTGAATTCAGCATAACACAGGGCAGCAGCCTCAGTGACAGGACAGGTATGATAAACACAGTTCAGGCCCTCTGCATATTTACCACATCAGTGTTTGGCCTAGTTTCATGTTTGGCAACTAAAATAACACCCTATACAATCTTTTATAAAGTGTGTGGCCTTCCCCCATGTGCCATTTGTCTGCACAGACTGACAGCTGCACTATTTATATGCCAAGCCTGACATGAGAATGCTATACATCAGGATGTGAGGACATAGTTACATTCACATGACAGGCTTGGCTCTTGCTCTGTGTGGACTCCTGCTACTGTTAGCTTTACATGCAGTACAATGTGCTGCTATATTAAAGCACGGCTGTATTATCTTTTTCCAGAAAAGCTTCACTGACCATTTGTCAAACAGTAGCCTTGCACTGTATGGTCTTCATGAAATCCCACTTTCCTTTTTCTTCCTTTTGAGCTTGTTATCGGAGTTAAGAATCATAGCCTTCCTTTAAAGGTTTTGCTCTCTCGAGACTTGATCATGGAGGCTAAGTCAGATAACAAGCTGCAGCGTCCAAAGTTATGACTCGAAAAGCATGGAAAACCTGCCAGCAAAAAGAAAGCAAACTAGAGCAGAAAGTCTCATACCGTGCTGGTGTTAGCTTGGCACATACAAGGGAAGTAGAGTCATTGCACTTTGCCATGAATGACTAGAGCACTTCACACACAGCCGTAGAGGAAGCAGATGCGTATATCTTATCAAATCTGTTGCTGATTGCGTGTGTGCAGAGCTGGTTTTAGGTTTTCAGGAGAATATTGGAACAGCTGGTCACAGGTGGGGCTTCAGTGTGGTCTTGAAATGTACATGTGTACACACACACTGAAGCTTAGCACAGTGCCTTTCAAACAGTATTCCCCTCGGTATTAAGACTGGGGACTTAAGCTCCACAGCCAAGCTGCTCTCTGTAGCCTTGGACCTGGACTGGCCCTGATTCTGGCTGAAAAGTACAATCTATCCCCTGGTCAGGTAATTAGGCTGTGTCACTGGAGCCATGTGTGCTCAGCCGTTTGCACCCAAAGTCAGTAATGAGCTGGCCATACACCCTTTAACCTCCAGCCCTCCCTGATCCCTTTGCCTTGGAAAGAAAAGGAAGAAAAGGGAAGGGGAAACAAAACAAAGCAAGTAACCATAATGGGGAAAAGTGAAGAATCACAGGAGTGAAAGGGAGTTTGGGGAGAATGCTTCCTATAAAATCTGAAGTGAGTAGAGTAGGCCAGCTTTCTCTCAACAGGCTATCTCCCCCAGAGTACTAGAACTCCTCTGTGACCTTTGATCCCAGCAGACAACAGACGATTACCGCTGAGGTGAAATAGGCCCTGTGTTAATCTGGCTTTTGTGCTTGGCTGGCTTCTGTAACCAACAGAAAAAAACGAAGGTGAAAATTGACTTCTTACCACACAGGACTAACATAACACACCTTCATATTTAGTACCAGCGTAATTAGAAGTTGTCAAGTGTCTTTAAGACAAAAACAGGGAAAAAAAGAAAACGCCACAAAATTTGAAATTTTTTCTGAATCTGTCAAGAGTGGGGATTTCCTTCCTCTTTATTTCTGTATCATTTTCTTCTCTTGTCATCCTCTTTTTGTGTGGCACATTGCCACGGAAGCCCAGCTGCACCAAAGCCGCCGCAGCCAAGATCATCTGCTGGGCTTCAAATTGGTGGCAATGGAGCAAGCCGTGGCAGCGGGCAACCACCGCGCCAATAACGGAAACTCTCATGAGTCAAGAACACTTGGTTTTTGCAGATTAGTGCACATGTGGTTGTGGATTTAATTGGGCAAAGGGAGAAATGCAGAGTTGGATCAGTCAGTTTCTGCTGTCGGTAGCAGCATCGCATTGCTTGTAATGTGATTTCATGGATTACCTTAGTTACTTGAAGATCTTTATTCAAACTTCAAATAACAGCAGGGATTACTTGAGCAATGGTGAAATTGGAGCATGTCAACTCTGGTTTTGCATCAAACTCTAGACTTGCAGCAGACTGTTTCAGAAAATGCACATGCTTCTCATTTGCCCAATTCAAGGCAGCCGCCCTCTTGTGAACTGCTGTCAGCCAATTATAAAGATGGAGCCACATAGTTTTCAATTCAATAGACGACCGCAAACATAGCTTCAGATGTTAACCAGAGCCTTTTCCAAGTGGGAGTGTCAAGGTACTCTATAATGGTCTGTGTGTGGGAGTGCCTCAGGCTTGACACTCTGAAGAATTTCCGTCTAACACACACAGTCCATCTCTGCTTCTTGCACGCTTTTCCCACAAAGAAACCAAGAAGGAATCGTGAATTAAAGCTTATGCCTTTCGGCACTGTGTAACTTCCAATCCTCAAGAGCGTGTGTGGGTTTTTGTCATTTTAAAGGATCTGGTTTTAATGAAAGAACCCAGCTTGAGAAAATAACACCATTTCTGCTCTGTTTGCAACTTAATGTCCTGAAGGGACATTTCTCTCTGTCCAGGGAAGGCCTCAGCCACATTTACAGAAATTGAGCAACTCATCCTGGCTCCAAGGGCCACTAATTGCTTTTAGACACATAGATGGAGAACACAAGTCCGCCTCTCCCTTCAGTGCCAGGCAGTTTGATTTGCCCTAGATTGCGTACATGCAGTTAAAAGCTTTTGATTGCCTCCCATAAACCATCTATACAGGCACTTGTTGACATTAAGGGGAGGAGTGAAAATCTGTCTTTAATTTTTCAAGCGGGAAGAAGGAATAACACTGCCAAGACCTGCAATAGACTGCAGTTATCAGCTCAGCTAAAACAGAAATGGCACAATTTAAAGCTTATGAAGCTAATGGGAAATATTAAAGTGCAACGACTAGATGCTGTTTGGTTTGTACACTGAGCCTGTCTGGTGTAGAATCTCACAGAGGTTTGTCACCTAGCTCTGTAACCAGATTGTCATCACAGGAAGAGACTCCTGAGTAAAAAAAAAAAGATGCCATCACATCATTTACAAAAAAAATACCCCCAAAACATGTTAAAAGAAATCTTGGGAAATACTTATACATATATATTTACTGTAAAGCACCTGGCAATACAAATATAGTATCTCAAATTGGAATGTGCAGCAGCTCCCATGACACCGCCTTTTCAATTCTTTCATGCAGCAAACAAAGCACAGATTAATGCTCGAGCTAATATGAGAGAGAAATTACAGTTAAACTGTGTTGTGGTCATTTAAAATGCCCTTAAGGAAGAGGTCAGCAGATTAGTATTAAGATGAACCTGATTTTCAACCACTCGGCCTCCATGACTGAGGAATAAAAGGTCAGCACTCAAGTTCTACTACACAAAATCTCTCCAAGGCTTGATCGATTCTAATGGTCTCCACTACTTAAAAGTTTTTTTTAAATGATGTTCCAACTACTTGCATGGGAAAAAAAGAGGAAACATAAACATACCAGCTTAGGTTGAGGGAGAAAGTTGTTGACCCTGGATATGCTCCACATGCCCTCGAGGTACTGCTGTGCCTGGATGGTGACGGTGCTCAGGGATCCAGTGAGTTGCCCTCCTGCCACTGTCACCTGGACACTGGTCTTTGGCCCTGAAGTGGTAGCTGCACTCTGGGACCAGCCTGGTACCACGTGGCGCTCCCCTACTGGCAGGACAGAGTGGGTAGAGGGCTGACTTTTTGGGAGATGTTTTGTTTGGACATTAGAGGACGACACAGTGAATCTAGAAGGTTGTGGTATAAAAGACGTATTGGGCAAAGCAGCCATGTTGGAGCTGAAGGCCAGGACAGGCGCATGGAGTGTCTGCAAGGCCTCCTGCCTCAGTTGGTGGAGAGGTGTTGAGCAAACCTGGCAACATCCAGGTTCATGAGTCCCAGGTGTTTGAAGTTGCTCAAACAGGAAGGTTGCATATCCAGGGTCCTGCAGAGAAAAACAAGAAATGTGTTTTAGCTCAATGCACAATATTCAGTATGGAAAAATTTATCTATTTCCAGCTGTGTCAGTGGTCTGCTAGCAGTGTGGTCCCTGACTGGCCTCTGGGACTCTCACTAAGCTTTACCCACTCCCTCTCTTGTTGGATGATTGTTTGTTCCCCCAGCAGCCTCAGTGCAGAGAGCTGGGGTAGAGGTGTGTTTGTTTGTTTTTCTGTCATCAAGATTAGGCTACACAAATCCTACCAGGCCAAATTTCATGAAACTTGGTGACGAGGAACAGAATGGGGAATGGAAGAACCCATTAAATTGTGGCGCTTATCTAAATCACTTTCTTTAAAATTTCAAGATAGGGCACTGACCTTTGGTGGTGGATTGCACTGAGTTCCCCCATCTAGTTAAGATGCCCACCTGCATGCAACTTTAAACTGCTGATCCCCAAAAAATCAAACATGAAGTAGATTTTGCAGAAATGTGTTTTGAAACCAGGAAATGAGCTGCCCTTTTCCATTTGTTAAAGTCAGTGGACTTTTTAAATGGGCATTTAGTTAGATGGATGAAATAATGTTTACGCTTTATGCATTTTCACATTCTTGTTTAACAATATGAATGTAAATTTTTTTGAATTCTCAGAGTTTTTGTTAACATGTTGGCCTGAAAAAACACCCCATCCCTGCAGCACTCTATAATGCTCGGAGGGATTAGCAGAAGATCCCACAGAGACATTCCCTGCATAAAAAACACGTGAAATGTGGCTGCTGTTTACTTTGTGCAGTTTTAAAAGAGAAGGCCAAGCAGATTTCAGCTTATTACTGCTTTTAGAGATGGTGTCCAGTAGCGCTTTGTCCTTTCACTTCATCTCTAAGAAGGCTTCCCAGGGTGTCCATCTCTGCTTGCGAGAACTAACAAAAGCATAAAACAGCCTTGGAGACTCTGCGCCCAAAGCTATAAAATTTACATATAATAGCTGTCCCAGTGTGAAAACATATGATAAGCTACCCTCCAGGAAGCTGGATGCATACAGAGTTATCATAAGTGAAATCATAAGAGCGGAAGGAATATAACTTTCTGTCTGTTTTAGTGAAACTAACCTTCAAACAAACACACACACTAAGAGCGAGAGAGGCACCTACACACACAAAAATAGAGAGCGTCTCTTAAGAGGCATAAAGGGGCACTATAGGATTCTGCCCAGTGGAGTCGTGGCCTAAGACAGGAGCTCACAGCCCCTACATAAATGTTTATGAGACCTTTGCTGCTTAGAACCTCCGAGGTGATCAGGAGGAGTGAAGCTGTGGGGAAACAACAATCCACTGCTCTAATGCAGTGCCACTTAATACAGCTAACCCAATGGGCCCAGAGACCAAAGAGGCAGGCTGAGGGACTCTAAATCTCCTCCCTATGAAAGCCACTCAATACACAGTCTTTTAGATTACCTTTCTCTGCAAACAGCATTAATAGTATGATCACGCAACCTTCCAAGGCAACCTTCTAAATAAAAACACTTTTCTGCCATATATTTCCTGTGATCCTATAAATTCACAGACAGCAATATCGTCCAAGTCATGCTCGATCGTTTCGTTATTCTTTACCAAAAGAACAATAATAAAATGAGAACTCTGGGCTGACAACTGCCTGTGGCTGATCGACTACAGTAGTCTATCAGGTGACTGTTGATGCTCATGTATATCCGAATGAGAAAAGGATTTAAATGTAAAAAGCTTATGATATATGAAATATGATAGAGCTTTAAAAATGATATCTAATGCTGTTTGATCCTGACACGTGAACAATCCCGGCTGTTATGCTCAGACAGGATATTTATGCACAAGACGGGGCAGTTCTGCTGAAATAAGATCAAACGGTCTATGAAAAATTGTAGTGAAATATGAAACGGAGCAAGAGAAAGCACCGCTGGCTGCTGTTTTCACAGTCTAGTCTGGGTTCATGTATATTCTTCTCAGACAGGAAATTGAAGCAAAGTCATAACAAACCTACTCCACCCCTTCACCCTTTTACCTTTCGACCACTCCTTACCCACCTCGGGCACTGGTACATGGTGGAAGAAATCAATTCCCCCCCCACACACACACACGCGTGCGCGCACACACACACACACACACACACACACTCACACACACAGCCCTCCCTCAGCATGCATTGTTAGGTGTTGATTTAGGAGAGCTAATAAAATGACACACAAAGCTGAGCGCATCTGCTATTCAGTTAGGATTCTGGAGGTTAGAGAGCAGGCTTCTCCTGTAAAGCTGTCTGTAAGCTTTACGTATGCTCATTGGAGTGAATAAAGGGTCAGGGCCAGAAGGCTTACGAGGTTGATGGCACCGATGATGATGATGGGTATATGGAGGAGAGTGATGTGGGTATGAGGAAATGGAAGGACATATCCATATTTATGTGGTACGCTGTAGGGGGGAACAGACTGGAAAAGCACTTTAAGATTGGCGCAGGTTTCATACACAATGCAAAATGCAAGTTTGGATATAAAAATATCTCAAGTCAGCTGAAAAGTTAAATACCCAAACATTTCACCTGCATGCTTGTGCCTTCACATTCAAGCAAACTCTTTGTGAGAGCTTGTGGATAAGCGTATCACAAGAAATGTACGATACATGAGCACACCCACCCCCAAAGCCATATTGCTTCTTTTATTATCCATTTGATCTATTACTGGCAGGTGCAAGGGGGTGTGAAGAGTAGCACCCACAAGAGTAGGGAAGTATTTAATGCACGGCATCAACACAACCCAAATGTTCAAAACATCCTAGTTGGCAAAGAGGCATGGAGCTACTTTAGGGCTGTTGCTCCTCGGCCATTGTTACTGTGGGAGATGGATCTAGTTCTTCAACCCGAGATCTGTCCACGGAGAAAATTAAACTGCACAAGCAAGGATAAGAAGACAGTGAGGAGTGGGAGGAGGCAGGCCAGGGTTGAGGCCCTTGCCCGGAGGCTTGTGGGTGGTTGTGTTGGTTTACTGCCTGACAGCACGGGTCTTTATTAAACTCTGGGGACAGATGCTGTGGCCTTATTATGGAAAGGAGCTGTGTAGAGCACACTAGAGAGAAGCCTGGCTTGTGGAATCAACCTTTACCAGACCTCAGAGACATAAGTTTGTCGTTGTCCCTCACACTAACTGTGATGAAAATCAGAGCAGCAGCAGCAGCAGGAGTGATGAGCCACCCAGCTGACTAGCTCTCTGGGTTGATGGAGAGTGTCATCACAGACATCCCATGCCCAGAGGCTGATGGAAACAAGCTCAGCCGTAACCACTTATGGATGAGGCGACAGGGAGAAAGATGTGCATGATTTCACTCCTGTGTGTCCTTAGGGTAGAAGCAGAACTAGTCAAAGTCACACATAGGTTTTTCCTCAAATCACACCTCATTTACCTTGCCTTGTCAGAATGCCTTCACTCGAGCCAGACAAAGGAAAACTGCCATCTAACGGTTTCCACATTCAGCCTCTGATGTACCTCTCATGTGGAGCACTGAGGCCAGATATTGCAGGCTGACTTAAATCAAGCGAAGGTCACAGTGATTTGAAATGCATGAGGCCCCTCGCTAGCCGAGACACTTTTAGGCACGCTCCATTGAAAGTAAAATACTCTGGGAAACCATATTTTCTATTCCAGTTGAGCCCAACAGATATTTCCCAGACATAAAAGCACCCCATGACCCTCTGCAGCTCTGGCGGCAAAAAGCAAAGTAAAACAAAGTAAAATTGTTTCGATGACGAGAAAAATAAAGTGAAAAGTTCGGACATGCAATAGCCAGCTGCCTGTCAGCTCACATTTGAGCAGCTTTAGGGCTGCCAGCACTTGGTGGCATTGTGCTGTCTGTGATATTTGTAACATCTGTAGAGTTGTTCACCTACTCCTCAGTCGTTTGTGTGTTCACCTCAATTAAACTGAAAGATTAACTCTTAAATTTAGGATTGCTAGCTTCTTCTTTTTTAGGTTTCTATTTTTTTACTCTTTGAGCATTAGAGACATTCCTAAATACGAGTCAGCACACTGTCGTGCTGCTTTATATCTGTCCTCTCACCGGCACCAGTCCTGTTTACACATCACAATTCTTAAGTACTGCCTACTGACTGCATCTCTTGTAAAATCAAGACCACACAGCAGCTGCCAAATCTAATGCCCTTTCAACTCCTGACTTTCCCTTCCTCTCCTTCTCTGTAAGGATGTGACAGGACCACTTCTGTTTACTCGGCCTGAGATAGTGTTGACCTAAACCACACATGGCCTTCCGAAACAGATTGGCCCCCAATAAACCACAGGAGTCCAGTTCAGATCCCCAGACTGAGGACGAGAGCTTCCAGCAAGCCTGCTTTCCCACAGGTAGCCTGGCTCAATCTGACAGCCATGTCGGAGAAAAACGAGCACAGCTGCTGGCCTTGCCCCGAGTGAGCAATGGGCATTAAGGTAGATTACATTCCCAGGATAAAAGCAACCACAGTGGTGTAATCCCTTTCTCCCCCCCTGCTCCTTCTAAACTATCCCCACCACCTCCACTCCTCCGACCCGCTCTCCAAACCTGCCGACTCTACTCACATCCCCTGAAGGAGCAGAGACCTGGAAGGCCTGCAACTCTTGATTAGATATCAGGTAGAGCTTTTAGTGCCACAGCAGCTCTGGGATACAGACCATTAAATTTAACCACTGCCTGCTCGGAGGCAGAGAAGACAATGACTCAGGATGTCACACTAGCATGCTATTTAACTCTGTGGGAACGCCTTTGGTAGAACACAAAATGGGACGGTTCAACAAATCACATCAAACAGATGCTTGTCCCTGTCTGCTGACTTGACAAGATTAAAGAAACCTGTAATAAGGCTTTTCCCCAAACAAGGCAACAGTATCTCCAGCAACACAAGTACACTGTCATTACCTACCTGATAATACTGCCTCAGACACACACACACACACACACACACACACGCAAAAAGCATACACCAATACAGTAATGAAGTCATTCATCCTCTGTAGCTGTGTGAAAAACTCTTGGATGCTTCGTTTTTCAGACGCTCTTCTGGGATTTCATTGGAGCACAAAAGGATTCCATGAAATGATGATGAAATATCTCTGGTGGATCTCCAGCATTTCTCATGCAAAATCTGGCTTTTGTCTAAGAGAGGCTACACATTTAGGCACATATCTCATTATCTGAGTTTAAGCTTTCTGTGAGAGATACAGTTGCAAAAATCAATTCTGCTCTTGTCTTTCAGGAGCCGTGGTCTCGCTGCTCCTCTTTCCCTTCGCCTCGCACTCTCCTCTGATGAACTGGATAACTTCTATAAATCACGCGAATACCCTGTGGTTTTATTCATGCAAAATGCCAAAGGAATGAATACCAATTAAGATAGCTTGAAAGTTCAATATTATTTATGTTGCAAATTACTAACTTTTAACTCTGATGCTGCATAAAAACCTTTGCATATTTGGATTCCTTTGAGAAAAAGAGGACAGCTTTTGTCAATCTGCTTGCCCTGTGTGGTTCAGTCCATTCCTGCCTTGAACCGTCAGTGCACTGCTGATAGAAAATGCAAATAGGTTTTCCCGCTTAGAGGCACTTTCAACACCACCTGCCCACAATCTCACAGAGATACACTGCGATGAACAAACCCAAGGTGGAAAAAAATCCACTACTAGAATGAGCACACAAGATATTCTATAAAATACAAGTTACTGATATCACGGAGGTCTGGGTCGACCTATTGCTCTATTGGGGGATTATGTGGAGCGGGATACAGCTCATTGTACACTACATTGCAGCCTGCAGATTCTCCTGACATCCAGAAAACCAGATGTCGCTGTCAATCAGAAATAAAAAGGCCACAGATCCTGTTGACCCCCAGGTTAGAAACAGATAGCATGAGATGTAATCAGTCATGAGTCTATGCCAAACCACCCTGTAACCATTAATGACCTCATATAATGATATGTCACTCCTCCGTATGTTCGTCCCATTTTCAGAAGTGTAATACCATAAAAGGTTCACTAAACCTGTCTTTACATAAGGAGAAAAGGATGAAAAATGCGTGCGTGCGTGCATGTGTGTGTGTGTTTGTTGCTCCTTGTGTGTCTCTGTACACCACACCCATCCATCACTCCAGCCTTTCACCACTTGGCCAGTTAATTACCTTTTCCTGTTCACTCACGCACATAAAGAAAACAAGCCCCTTTCAGACTGTTTGGACAGACTTCATTCTCCCTCGCCCCCCTTTCCAACATCTTTCTCCCTCTCTCTCCTCTGTGGACACAAGGCAGCCTTCACTGCCCGAGATCCGTCAAGCTTTCATCAGCATTGGCCAGGGTCGGAGTGCTGGGAGGGTCAAACTGAATTCAGCAGTGGTGCAGTGAGAGATGTTAACATATCCCCATAAGACATCTGGTAGTGAATGATCATTGATTAAACTCAACAACATCTGATCTGAGAGATATAATAAAGCGCAACGTAGACAGAACATGAGCCTCGAAAGATTTCTCATTTGTGGAAAAAAAACATTTTTTCAATTTAGAAGGACAAAACAACATCTTTCCCTCTGTAAATATTTCTCACTTCCCGGCCCACTGCTACAGGAGAGGATGTCTGGAGGCAGCGGGGCTGCTTGCTATGCTGTCCTCGCCAGATACGCAGTGAATTGTGTTTACGTATACCTGCACAAGCGATTGTGCACTTCTAATTAAAACGGCTGATTTTTTTGGCGCAGAGACGCTCTCAGGGTAGTTTCTCTTTTTCCCCAACCAGACTTGCCAAAATGAGCACGTAATGAAAAATTCAACAGGCAAGCTGTAAAGGCAGGAGCCAGGTGTTGCTGTAAACTACAGGTGAAAGCAAGGACAGAAGGGAAGAAGGTGAGATTAGAGGGAGGGGAAGAGGGTTAAGATTGTCTGGCAACTACACAGACTGCAGAGTTAATGAACAGGATTGATGCCGTATAAATTAACCATATGGAAAAGAAGTCCAATAAGACTTGCCAATTGCCTCCAGTAGCATATGTTGGTTTTCGATGCTGCATACACTTTAGCATTCTTCAAATGCAAAACAATGTTTACCTGCTTCATACTTAATTCCTGTAATTAAGATGTTGAGAAAAATGCTAAAGGTGCCGCATTCACAAGTAAATTATAGTATGAGGCATGTAACTCTTATGAGCTATACAAAACATACAAGACTGCATTTTGAAAAAAGATCTTCAATTTAAAAGCAGAGTAGAAGAAGAATATATTCCATATATTGTAAAGTGTAAAGCTCACAGCGGTGTGTAAGTCTGAACCTGAAATCAGTATTCCTAACAGTCTACTGCAGCTTGTTGTAAGATCTATTTTTGTCCAAGTACCTACTCCAAACTCTCACCACAGAGCAGATCCCGATACAATAGTTCTCTCCAACAGTCCAAACCACTACTTCACTTGTATTTCAACCCCTTTTTCAGTCTATACACAGTGATGACAGCCACCTGCTTCTCCTCTGTCTGAACTGTCACACCAAGAGAGCTGCAGTCACTGCAGTTTGTTCTACTGGGGGAACATTTTCATTTCGACTGGAAAACGAGCACTCCCAGGTCCCCGCAGTTTATTTAGAGAGAAAACAAACTGCTGCTAAAAGCTTACGGCAACTAATCTCCATCGGAGGGTAAAGTGTGACAGGAGCGAACAGCCAGACGTGTGGAGTGTGCATACGAGTAGTTAATTATCAAAGAAAAAAATGCAGGGAGTTGCTCATGCTCAAACAGAAGTAATTGCACACAGTATTTGATCAACATCCTCCAGAACCCGTAATGGGGGAAAAAAAATCTCGGTCTAAACATCAACAACATAATTAAAATTAATCATTTTGAGATCAACATTGAAGTATTTTTTATGCCAAGCAGCACATTTAGAATACATAAGGTATAACATATGGATCCACAAGGTCCCTCTGCACTTCATTTTATGTCCTCGTTGCAATAGTTCATCCCTCCCCTGCAGAGAAAATGCAAAGCTACACATACTCCTAGTGATAAAACTAAAGCGGCTGGGAGTGATGATGAGGTGAAATGTTGAGCATCCTACGACAGTATTTCGGCCCACTTTCCCCTTAGAATGGACTGTACAATAATTATTCTGGCAAGCTGCCATGTGGATAATTATTCATATTTCCGCTGTTGAGTGTTTTTAACTTTCAGGAGAGATGGGGGCCCCATCCCGCCGCCCCATCTTTCCTCATATACAGACTCTGAGCCACGGTAACTGGTTACTGATGAGTGTGGCACCTCTGTATGTGGCAGATTTCTAAATTTTTCACCCATGTGCCAGCGCAGATATGTGTGCAACAGGCTAACTGATTAACATCACAAATGCGCAGGGAGTACAAAAAGAGCTAAAGGTGACACCAACATTTTTTGTCTAGCTAAGGCACAACTCCTGAACCAAGGTGAGCTGTGCCGAGCATTCCTGTCCCATCCTCTCCCAGTCTGCAGAGCATTATCTCAGAGAGTGACACGCTTTGTGTTTCACAAAACTGCTGTGTGTCGGCAGAACAATGGAGCAGCAGAGATGCGAGAGGCGGAATCAGTCTGGTGCAACAGCCTCGTGTAGGTACGGCAGAGAGAGGGGGGGAATACTAATTTATCATGAAAGATGTCATTACCATGCCAATGACTTCTCAGAGAACACAATCATCGCTAATAATAGAAATTTAAACATCAGCGCAGGGCTTTCAGACAGGAAGGGCTGTGTTAATGGAAAACTGTTGTGTGTTTATGAGAACTAGACACTAAACTAGACATTGGTGAGAGTACAGATAGAAAAACACACAAAGATAAGCACTAACCAGTATCTGTTTTGGGGAGGGGGGGTTCTTGCTAATTGAGATGTCTAGACACATTCAGTTGAATCTCAGCAAGATAAGGATGTAGGCGGAACTATCTCGGTGGAGCATAGCACATACTAATCCACTTATTGAGTCTGAAGGATTTTCATTCACAAGCCTCGAAAATGCTTAGCTTATCAAAATTTTTTCACATGCACATTTTGCCACTTTGTTTTTCAGGAACAATAGCATCCTGCAAATGGCCTTATGCCCTACAACACTAAGCCACTCTGGCAGTTTCACTTAATATTCAAATAAGCTGGTGAGGACTAGTTGAACTGAAAGGCAACTCTTTTCTTAAACCTTTTTCACTTTAATAGTGCCTTTAATAGTGTGATTGGAGTCAAAACACAGATTTAGGTACATTCTATAATACTCTGAGATGCAATGAAGTTAAATTGAAAAAAGCTTTGCGGTGCAGCAGATGTAGGAGAAAGCAGTAAGTAATACACCCAGGCTATTTTCACACATGTGCTGCAGCCTAGTTTTCTAAACATTACCCAGAAGAGCTGAATGCAAATGTTCCCCTCATATGACATCTGTAATGCCTGATTGCATCCATGTATGAACAGTGCAGGTAATTGTCCGGAGAATTCACAGCGAGCAAGAGGGTATATCATGTGTCCTGCCTCCTTCGTGCTCGACACAGGTGTCACAGCTCGCCTAAACTAAATGTAGTCGTTCCATTGCAGGAACGCATCGAACGCAGAGATTCTCTTCTTGCTTGGTACGCTTGAGAAAGAGAAACTTTGCATAATTTCAGCACAATTCTCCTGAAACTGTCTGGCCTAAATGGCTTAGGAGGGTACCAATCTAGCCTTTTGTCTGCATAACCAAGGACAAAACAAGTTACAAAACTGTCTCCATTATCACGTCAGGGATGTCAGCATGGGCGGACAAGGATAATGCTGCTGTCACTTCACATACTGAAATGAACAGATAAACTTTTGAGTTGCTGGCAACTTTGTTAAATTCTCACTTGGTCTCTTAAATTGTGTTCTTCACATTGTTTTTTTTGGGGGGGGGGTATGAAATGTGACAACACTGCAAATCTCAGTAAAAGCTGAGAAATTCAGCTTGATGGAGAAGCTCATGATCCTTAGAGAAACAGTGGGAAGCCGCAGGCTCACTGCTGAATTCCACATTCAGAGACAAAGGGAGGACAGAATGTGCCAATGAAGGTTAAAGAAGAGAGCCTGAGTCTACAATGAGACTTTTTATTTTAGGCTCAAGGGCACAAAGGCATACATCTGAGTCTGTTTCCAAAGACACAAAGTGATGAGCTTTGACTGAATTCAACAGCATGAGAAACAGTTAAGAGCGGTTACTCAAGCAAGGAGGAGTGATGCAGTCTGCAGCAGAACGAAGCAAGTCAGTGGGTTCAGAAATATATCTGGCTCTTTTTGAATCTCTTCCATTGAAAATTCATATATTTATGAATGGAAGAGAACAAACTAGAGTCAGATATGTTTAATTCACAGTGCAACATGTAGGCAATTTATGCTATTACATCACGTAAGTTTGAAGCAGCAGTCACATCAGCTACAAACACACAGACACACGCTCACGCATAAGAGGGTCTGGGGATGCAGAAGCATGCCCAGTCCATGCTCGGGGTTTGATTGTGGGGCTGAGGGGTCAAAGGGTAACTAATTGCGCGACTCATAGAGGTCAGCATTGGTGTGGCCTCCTGCCAAAGCACTGGAACACCACCTGAAGGTCTGTCAAGAAAGACAAATGAACTCCGACCCCCCTGCTGATGACATCGACCCCAGCCACTGAGCACACATGCCACATCTTAATCTGGGTCACGAGACAGGGGAAGGCCACTACCACTGTTCAAGATGTGACGTGACAAAAGGAGCTACTGCTTTCTTTCTTCTTCCTTCTTTTAATAAGGAAGCACTCCTAGTGATGTATTCCTTCTCGTATAACTTAATGGTTGTGGTTAGACTGGCTTCATTGTGCAACAGAAAAACCTACTCAGTGTAACAATAGGATTCTTGTGCACGGAGCTGTTTCCTTTTTAGAAAAAACATAAAAAGCTAAACTTAGCTCTGCCTTCAAACTCCTGGAATGCCACAAGGGCAATTCTCAATTTTACACAGTGACTCACTGAACAAAGCAGAGCAGGCGGTGATTATCATTTTTCACCAGTCAATAATTAGCTCACTCCCTAATCAGGTGTCTGCGCAGTCTACCTGTCCATGCCTAAGCAATATCAGCGCATGCGCTGGAGCTTTCACCTGCCATGACATCAGCAGTAAGCCGCAGCCTGAACCACAGTGACTCTGCAGGAATGCATCCCTAGCTGCTGCGTGCATGTGCATGTGCACGTGCATGTGTGTGTGTCATCGTTTTGTAAAGAATTAGCAAATAAGTGTGATGGATGGATAAATCACTTGACAGGCCCTGCCTGATGAAAACGCTATTGTGATTGAGGTCTAGGGATCATCCAAAAAAAAGGGTGTCTCGCTTTCATGATTAACAAAATGTTGAAAAGGATTTCCCTTCCTAAACAGAAATTACAATCATGTGAGGCAGCCAGCCAAAGGATCACGGCCAGATGGGACATCTCCCTCTCTCCCGTGCTGCACTGTTTTGGAGACAAGAATGACCCAGACCTGTGTCAACAGCTGGGAAAAGCATCCCTTGCTGTGCTTTGTAAAAGTGATAAAAATAATACTGAAGTACCCCACTGTGGGTTACGCCCAAAACTGCTCTGTTTTTCCTGGCCGGGAGGGTCACTGTCAGACAGAACTGGAGCTCCAGCCAACACACATCAAGGCGGCACTTTCCTAGCCTCCATTTTCGCCCCTGTCTTTTCCTGTTTTGACAGGAAACAGGAGATGATAACATAGTTGCACAAACAAGCAGAGATTGCCTCCGACCTGCTGCAGTGCTGTCCTCATGTGGTAGTTAATGTTTTCTTTAGAGGGCCTCGTGTCCGAGCGTACAAAAACATGCACTCGCTGTCCAGCACGAACATGGCCATGAGGCCGGCGTGACGCACAGGCACACCTGACACACACATCAAATTCACACCTGTCTTTTACACCAAGCGCGAATAACCTTTCCAAAGCCTGGCACAGACTCTTTTGTGTGTTGAGCACTTCCTCACAGGATCCCAGCGGCGTGCCAGAACAGCATCACACAAAGAACTGCAATAAAACAGACCACCAAAGTCACGGACACAAGACTGAGAAAGGGAAAGATGAAAGGTGCGGTGGTCGCCGTGGGGAACCAAACATACACAGAGGACGTGAACAGAGGGGCAATGTCAATATCTAGCGGGGGGGGGGGGGGGGGCACGGCGGCCAGAAGGGGAGCTTGGAAATAAAGGGGGGGGAAGGTGAGTAGGGGCTCC
>VUQK01016828.1:50274-63632 GCA_015106715.1 Bujurquina vittata
GAGGGCGGCCGGGCCCTAACTTCCCCCCCCGGCCCCCACCCGAGCCGCCCGCTTGTTTCCACCCCCCCCCCACCCCCCCCCCCCCCACACACACACACACACCCAACAGCAAAATAAAAAGATAAGCATTGTTTAGCCAAACAATAGGCCACTTTCAAAGTCTCAAAAGCTTCCATTTTCACATGCAGAGCCAGCATTTTGAAGTCAAGTATAGCAACAAACAACTTTACAAGTGGATGGTAAGAGTGTTCTTGGTGCAGTTCAGAACTGTGGCATGGATCTAATTTCAATGTCCATGTTTCATTGTGAAGAGCAGGTGCAGGCGGATACGAGCATCACTACAGGGTGCCTACTACTGTTCTGTGGTAATAGCAACTATAATTTGCTCACTTGTTGATCTTTCTTTTTATGAATTTGACTATTTTAACATGAAATACTGTGAAACAGGAGTACAGTTAGATGATCACAGTGCAAAAAAAAAAAAGTTAGAATGTGAACGAGTGAGTGGGCTAAAAGATTGCATAAAAATTATAACACCAACCATCAATGAATTTTGGTCAGCCAGAGCCAGTGCTTGTTTCTTCAACTCTGAGACTTTCTTCTGGCATTGTTGGCAAAAGCCTCCCTTCTCCTCCGACTCGGAGATGGAAACTGACCCGGCGCCCTCGGGAGGCGGGCGGCTGCTGCATTGCGCTTCCTCCGCGGAATGAAGTCTTTTCCTGGGGGTTGCCGGAGACTCTCCACCCGGACAGCCCTCCACCTTCGGAACAAGAAACGGTTTGGTTAACTTTTGATGTTTCAAGAAAAGGAGCGGCTCACACTCAAAGAGCGTCAACGTGTGATAGTGAAACTATTTGTCTGTGCCTTGACAACCCGTTTGAATACAAAGCACCTGGCCAAGTGCGCACCTCACAAAAGCAGGTGTAAATGAAAACAATGCAAGCTGTATTTAAGAAGAAGCAAATCGCTTTTTCTACACCTAAACCTGAGAAGGGAGAAACTTACAGTGAACACGCGGTTGTTAGGGTCCCCACCATCAAAAGCTGTACTGCCCCAAAAGGAGCTCATTCTCCCAGCTCAAGGTTGCACCTTCAGGAGAACGACTTGGAAGTCACGACAGAGCCATAGGCTGCACTGGAAACTGGACTGAAGCTTATCAGTCATCTGTCACATCGCACCGGACCAGAGCGAAGGCAACTTGTGAGTGCGTCCCATAAGCTCCAAAGTTGTGGAGGAGTTTTGGTACAGGAGGGTCCTCAGCCGTGCAGGAGGCGGTATTTACTCTGCAAATGGGAGGGCTGAAGAAACTTTGCTGCTCATGCAGTGGATGAGCTGTTAGTTTGAGCTGTGTTGTGAACCGTGATAAATTATTATCCCAATTTAACCCCATAAAAATGTTTCCTCTATTTCTTTGTTGAAAATCAAAGTATGTTCTTTCTCAGCTTGCTCTAGCTCTTCAAGCTTATGCTGATTTAAATATCTATACCCCAGAGTCCACGTTTAAGGTTTTATAATTGCATTACGTGGAAAATGACCTTAAGAGATCTTTTAAAAGGTTGTCTTAAATATCACCTTAAGACATTCACTGTTATTTTGTGGGCTTTGGGGGGTTTCTTTGCCACATATCAAAGCAAAATTGGTAGGTCGGAACAAGTTTGGCTGAATAAAACTATAAACTGGAGATGAGTTTGTATGACTTAAACTACGAATTGGCAAAAAAAATTCACATGAACGTCAATGATAATGTTCATTTCTCCTTTTCAGCAGCGATCATTTCAGGCTGCATGCTCAACTGTTGCCCAGGATCAGGAGTGCGCGTCTCTGATGTTACTCTGGCGCCATCCTCCGTCAGAAATACAGAGCAGCATCTCTCAAACTGGACAGGGTGGGCTCTCGATGGTTAAATATTTAATTGGTAAACTTTGAATATTTCATGCGGGTGATGTAAGCGACAGTGGCCACATGCCCTGCTGTCTTCCACATAATAAAAGGTTTTTGTTTTTTTGGCTTTCCACAAACGATGTATTTTATTTGGGGCAATTCCACACTTATTGGTCCACTTTATGCACAAATCATAGCTATTAATGACGCTTTAAGATGAAAGCCTTAAATATATATTTTTATTGTCGATATCAAAATTTGTTGAGGCTGAAAGGGGCTTGTCAGAAGACACTGAAAGATTTTTTTGTTGGAAATTGAAGAATTAAATTCAACAGTGCCCCATAAAACAAACCTTTTCCATAACAGCTCATCAGTCATATTCAAGTCTGTTGGTGGTTTGCAACTGAATTGTCTGTCAATCCTTAAAGGTGCATTTCCCCCCCATTTACTTTAGCAGCACTTAAAGAGAATAAAAGTTAAAACACTTTTATTTGCTGCAAGATGTTGCAGAAAGTATCGGGTACGAACAACTGGAGATGCTTGAAATCAGCGGATGAAGCCGGAGGTTAACAGATGGGATTACAGATGCTCCGAGGTGCTGTTCAAGGTCCTGAATAGCGGACAGGAGCCGTCAAGCGCGCATCATTTCTCTGGCCCACTCTTTCCCTCTTATGCGCAAACAGCGCTACAGCAAGAGAAAATCCTTTCTGCGAGAGCGTTTGTTTCAAACAGCCCTTTAGAAAACTCTTACCTTTGTTTTTCTCTTCAGCAGGTGACTTGTAAATCCAAATATGATATCGGAGTCAACGAAGAATGTGCCCAGGTCTATGACGCTGGGGTTGGGCTTCCCAGCTTCGGGAGAGCCCGATGAGTTTGGTAAAGCCATGTGGGCTGCAAGTGTAGCTTAGAAAATATTCCACTCCCCAGGAAACCTATTTGATTCTTACAGCCATCTATTTCATATGTCTCGTACCCCCTAAAAAGATCCACAAGGTTTTTTAATCCGGACATTCAGTAATTCAAGCTGAGCGCCCGCACGTGTGCGTAAAATAACCACGACTTCCAGTAGCCCAAGAAGAGGGGAGGAGAAAAAGCTTTGCAATCCATCCGGTGCGCAAAAGGTTTTTATATCCACTGAAACACTTTTTTAGCCATCCTGAGGCAGGTTATCCATGATGTTTGAGTGCTGGTGCAGGTCTGAGAAGGAGCACCTTGTGCATCTGCTGCGCTCTGATCTCCTCTCCCCCTCACTCAGCCTCTCTCTCTCTCTCTCTCTCTCTCTATCTATCTATCTATCTCTCTGCGTGTGTGTGTGTGTGTGTACCCGTAAGATTAAGATGACCCGCTCTCCTAGCCGATTTGCTGATGCGTCGTTGTCACCCTCCTGGACGAAGACGTAAAACACAATAACAATCCTGACCATAACCCCTAACGACAGACTCCCTAATATTCTTCTATTATTCATATAGGGACTTGCAATGTGTCTATGGCACGCAGTAACCCAATCAAAGCTTATATGTCATATATTTGTCTTATATAATGTTCTTTTAATCTTCCTGCAGAACGTTCCTCAGCTCTGTGGGTAAAGTGCTGCTGTAGAAACCCATCTAGGATATAATCAAATATGAGGCACTTGATTTACTTACTGTGCTGACGATGATCTGCAATTTTGTTTGGATTGGCGCAGACAGGATTTTGATTGATTTAACTTTATTGCAGTCTGTCTCAAAATCAAATCAGCCAAAATGTCCCATGAAACATCCGAGGCTGAAAAATCTCCTGAGTGCCGACAATTTAAGGTGTTTGCTGCTTAAGAATGCATCTAATAGCTAAAATTCGGTAAAATCGCATGGTTGCCAATCAATATCCAGCGAAGAGCCTCACCCTTTCGAGCTGTGAGTTGAGGCTAGTTACTCCTTAAATTAAGACTGGGGCCAGAGGGTTATCTCCCTGTGATCCAAGGGACCTATAAAAAAAAGTAGAGTTTTGTTAAAGAAAACGTGAAAACAATTTAGAGATTATTTATTATGTGGAAGGAAAACAGGCGTTAAAAGAGAATCATCTGAGCATGTCTTTCTGCCCAGGTTTCATTGATGAATATGAACCCGTTTTTCTTCTCAAGCTGAACAGCACGGAAACGAACGGTAGTGATGATGTCATCCACATGGAGCCGCTCCTCGGTGAGCAACGTGACACTGTGAGATGCATCACCCGTGGTGGCTTTACTGAAACGTTGAGTGGCGTATCTATTCATGGTTGGACACTGAATTCAAATAGCCTAAAAACAGTGTGGATCCGCATATTTATTTTGAATCCTATAAGAGCGGAAAAGCGTTCAAAGTATCTGCAGAGGATGACATGTACTGCGTTTTAGTCACTAGTCTAGACTTAAGAACACATCAGCCTACATTTCAACTACTACTTCAGACTTTAGAGAAGTGCATTTAAACGGGAAACAGGTGTGCAACTGTTTGCAGAGCTTTCTGTGTAAAATCCGTGGAATGTCCCTTTAACTTAACAAACGAAATAGCTGAAGGGAACCTATATTTTAGGGTGAATCTTACCTTCGCCTTTAATCGTTTTACTGGTTTTGCTCATTAGTTTCAAAGCCCACGAACATGTCGATGAGTTTGTCCTCCTGAACTTTACTTCATTGTGGCGGTAACTATAGTGTATCATATGTGTTCTGACTGCTGGAAAGTTGTAAATTCACCGTGAAAGACCAGTGGCTGGAGTACAAAATATATATATGTATATTTGTCTTTCGGCAGGGCAGAGAGGATCAAGAGGGACTCTCGAGCAACAATTATGATTTGGCAGCTGAGCAGAGGGGGGTTAATAATTTGTTTTATCCACAAAACAATGCAACTCATCACTCCCGCTGTTGCGCACGAACGCGCGGACGCACACCTCCTTTCTTTTTTTGCGATGGAAAGGCAGGGGTTGTGAGTGGAACAATAATTGCAATCCATACTAAAGATGATTTACCACGTCCGTCATCCAGCCCTCCCCGCTGGAGGAGGTCGGGGTTGAGTCTCCCCTTGGCCGCTGATGAAATTCCAAAGACGGGATCCCCTGGGACTTCATGTGCTTGCTACATCTGCTGCCCTTGCGCACGTACAGCGAAATCGCTCTGGGCATCTCATTAAGTCCTCTCCTATGTCTTATCCTCTGCCTGTGAGACCTCGGTCTGCAGCTTCTCCCGGTGCACGGACAGGCTTTGTGAGAAACGTTTAGCAAATATTGATAGTTCTTGGCGCACGGAGGAGATCAAAGGAAAATGGGAAGGGGGCTGTCTAAAAAGGAGAGGGGGAATAAATGGTGCACAGTGCTTTCATGAATGATTTATGCAACGTAGGGTAACCTATTCCTTGGGAAACAGCATTTGGATTTACTTGTGTCAGACTGTGAGCCTTTAGCTCTGGTTTTCCCATCAAACTTTTCCAGAAAACAAGAGACCTGAATGCAAACCTGTGTGTTTAACATTTAATTAAGTCTAGCTGAGTTTAGATACTTTGATTAACTAATTTGGAATAATAACCGCTTTAATGAATGTAACAGAGGAAAAAAACCCTCTTAAACCAAGTTAAAGGTGGAACTAGCTGTTCTATGTTTGAGTCTTTACCTACATTGATTAAAATGTCTTACCAGCAATTATTTTTCTCTGTTTTGGCAAATTCGATTGCAGCAGATGTGATTTTTCCATATTTACCACAGCAGCAATTTTTCAGTACTTTGGACAGCGACCATCCGCGCAGACGTAAAGGACACAGTCGCACACAGAGCCATGAGAGACAAATGCTTCTTTATTGACTTCTGAACAGGAGCAACAGTAAAGCAGTGAAAAGACGGGTGTTACTGCAGCAGCAGCAGAGCTGTTAAAATTTGTATGTGCGCCAGCAGAATAAAATTACTGAACCCTGATTATTTTTACAGCTCCCCGTAGCTCCCGGACTGCAGGTGTGATCGTAACACAAGGGGGCACAATGAGAGTAGGAAACACGGAAACACATTAAGGAAGAAGAAAAGTGGCGCAAATCATTCTGTAGTTTAAAAAATAAGATGAAATTAAATGTCCATCGTCAGGCCTTTCCGAGAGGTTGTCCTTTGTAAAGAGCCACTCAAGAGCAGTAGAGCTTCTTTCCTTTTTTTTCTTTTCCAAAGATGGGAGCATTTATCTTACTGGTCAAGTGGTCCTAAACATTTCACAATTTTGTCAAAGAACTGTTGAACTGTTGAGAACCACTTAATCAGACAGACTAGGCACCTCTTTATAGCAAGGTCCATCCTCTAAACTGCTGAGCCCGCTAGTGAAAGAAAAACAGTAGGCAGCATAAGTTTCTGTTAATCTGTTGAGGCACAAGTAAACAAATCACTGCAGCAGATTTCACACTGGAGAGCAAATACAGCCAAAGTGTTCCGAGGACATACCTGCAGAGAGCTCTTTTCTCGTTGTGGTGTTTCTCTGTGTCATCCCAGCCTAAACTGACTAACTGCAGTGTTAAGAGCTCTTTATATAGCGTTTTGGGGCTTGGTTCATACAAGCCTCACATTCAAGCAGGAATGAGGCCCATGCAGGTCCAACCGGATGAGCTGGGTTCCACCAGTAGGAGCACGACGGGACAGCCACACTCAAGACAAAGATAGCGACTGCAGGCTCAAAACTCATGAGCATAAGGAATTTTATATTCTCTCTGGCTTTTATAGTTTGTATAATTTCTGATCAGCAGTTTTCTGACACAGCACTTAGGCTGTGTGAGCGTGGGTGCTGTGCTTGGGTTTCATGTCATATAACACCTATTTTGAGGCAACACTCTGGCTCCCTGTCAGTTTTAAGATAATGCTGCTAGTTTTTAAATCACTGGCCTGGCACTATGATATACATGAGGTTTCATATACATGGCCTCATAGTGGCCCCATGAATTTGGGGAACTCCACTCTTTTTGGGACTTTTTCAAAAAATGAAAACGCAACATTGTCTTTTTAAGCAAGGCTTTTCCTAAAGATTACCTTAAGAATGGCGTATTTCCTCTGCCTTTTTATTGTTTTATAATTTTGTTAATTTAAAAAAAAACATTTTACTGTTTGTTACCTCTGCATAGGAGGTTGTTTTTGGTAGCGTTTGCGTGTAATCTTCAAGGTATTAGGTCAGCTTAATGATTTATTGATCAAAAATTGGCAAAAATCCTTTTAACTTAGAAACTATGATTCTGAAAAGTGTGGTGTGTACTGGCAACATATAGAAAATACTGTATAAAGATTTAAAATATATTACATTTGACCTCTGACCTCTCCTTCAGAGTGAATAGATGTCTGAAGCTCATTGATAATACCATATAGAGCCATTTATTGAAACTATGTTGTTTACCGTGATTGACAGCATAATGTGTTATTTTAATGTACATTTAAAAAGAACAAAGAAAACAAAATGAATATATATAAAATACAACACTATTCCCTTAAACGTAAATACTGCCCAGAGAGTGAGCTGCCGTGGTGGATGTTTGCACTCTTGGAGTGCTTCTTGTAAGATTTGATATTCGGAGTTGCTAACTTTGCTCTGTGAAACCCAATTATTACTCATGTCACATCTCTTGTAGAGAATACAACAGCAGTACTCGTATGGTTTTATAGGGTTTCAGAGTTTTGAGCAATATGGTGGCAATTACAGGAGACATTTCTCTGGAAGAAGAAATTTATTTCTGCCTGTTTTTCCACAGAAGAAACTAAATCTCTCAGAGTTTTTGGAACACAACAGAAGACAACAGAGGCAACAGCAGCACTGGAAACAACCGAAAACATTTCAAATAATTATTAAGATGTAAATGCACTCACATGTAATCACAAAACATTTAAGTGTGAACGACTTTAACCTGGACTGCTTTTCAAAAAAAACACAAGGTAACGTCAAACAGGAACAGCAGTGTTTAACATTTACTTATTGCTTTAATCAAAGTAAAGAAAGAACTGCATGTCATTCATTTGTGATCACAGATGACAATGAATATGAAATGGCATCAAAAATGCATGAAAGAAAACAGAAACTGTGGCAGTAAAAGCATTTGTCCGACTCACACAATAGTCAGGAGTTCCTCTTTCCATTTTAAAGAAAGAGATATGTGACACTTCCAGCTCAACAGTCAAAACAAGAAACAAACTAGATCAGTCTCAAAGGTAACTGCAGTATTTTGAAATACCTGTTGGAGCAGAAGTAAATGGTCTGCTCTGGGACCAGAGGTATACTTTGGTTGAAATGGACTACTAGGTGCTACAGTTGGATAACATAAGATAATAAAAACACATCCTTATTCATTTATATGACACTCTGCAGCATTTCAAAATTTAAAAAAATTCTGTGAATGTACCCTGTACTTCCAGATATGAATATATTCCTACACAAGAATAAAATACTACTTTATAAAGTAACGTTACATTTTTTTTTAAACAACTCCAGTGAAGTTTGCCTTCACCCATAATCCTCTGATTGAGCATCACATTAACCTCCTTTTAACACAGAAATAAAATATTTGATTAAAACATTCAGCGCTGTACACGTTTCCCCGTACACAGACAACTTGAACAATTTCCCATGTGCAAACATCTGCTCCTGTCTTTTCTGCACCCCGTGCACCTCCGTGGTTACACAATATGTTGTGCAATTAATGTTTTTTTTGGGGGGGGGAGACTGAAGCAGCAATGGCTTTGAAGAATACTTGTAATCAGATTACATTCAGGAAAAGAGCAACTCTGTGAAAAGTAACCAGACAGTGTGTAGAGGATGGCTCGGCGGGAACTGGAGGCCAGTGGAGAACGATCCCTGTCGGTTCAGGTAGTGCCGACTCACTGTACCGCCGGGGCGGCCTTGAATTGGATCACTCCGCTCTGCCGTGGTGGCAAACAGAAACAGGATTAATATGCAGAGGTCACTGGTGTTTGAGCATTCTCCAATAAAACGTTTCTCACGCAGCCACAGTTAAAACACACACAATCAGATCTTATCTGATACATAACAGGTCTGACACATGCGCGGCTCAAATTTGTGCAGTTGCTTCTCAAAGTGAGTAGATTACAAATTAAGCTGGCAATTAGCTTTCTTTTAAAAACTGATTGATTATTTAATCTATTAAACCTGCCTGTCATAGTTTCTCAGAGACAAAGAGGGAAAGTCTTCAAAGAGCTTCACCATAATCTAACACGTAAAGATTTTCCTAATGTAAAATAAGGAAGCAGCTAATTCTCCCATTTAAGGAACTGCAATTGGGGATTAATGAGCATTTTTGCCTAATTAATTATATAAATGATTAAACTGTTTTCAATTCTGTCATTATACCTCTATTCCAAACTTTATTCACACTTTATGTTAGAATAATTCAATATTTTAATTTGCATTGACAAGAATGACTTCTACTCACACTCATAAATTATAATAACACATCTTTACCTTACAATATAAAGCACCTTGAGACGATTGTTATTGTGTTGGGATGCTATATAAATAACACTGAACTGAATTCAGTTGCAAGTTCAAGCAATCAAATCTGAGTAGGTGTGGGCGCATGCAGGTAAACAGTCTGTGTGGAGACCTAAAGAGTCATTCCACTGGCCAAAATGTTATCTGAAAACCATCAGCTACCAGCTCACATAAATTTAGGTTCTTAATCAGTCTTTTAAAATGAATCTGTATTCGTAAACTATGGCTGAACAGGCATTGAACTGGATTTCCTGGTTATACTGGGCACACTGGGAAAAAATAGGCAGCTTCCCCCAGTTTTTTCATCAGCGTGCTAGCCGATGGGTTTCCAGATTGGAGCAGTTTTTGTGTAGATTCTGCATGTTCTTCTCGGATTGGTGACCAATCCAAGTGTATGCAATTTCTCTTTTGCAATTCATGCTGGGACACACAACACAGTGCCCTGAGCAGGATCAGGTCATGAGATGAATGGGTGGATGGATAATAAGCAAAAGGTATTGCAGACAAAGAACAAGGGGAGCCAATGCAGTCATACAAAAGGTGGAAGCTCATGCTCAGTATGGGGAACGTAGAAAGTGGGAAATATACAATTGCACTACATCTTATTTACCTCATCAAGATCATCATCATTAAACTCAGCAAATACATTCTGGAATTAAACAAAGGAAGTGATTGAGAGAAAACTGTAGACAGAGAATTAGCCCAAGTGCGTTTTGCAGAAGACAAATAGGGACGTAAAGCAGATAAATGGGAAAATCAGTGAGTACCTTAGATTTTTTGCTCATGAGTCGGAGCAAAAATGCTACCACTTCCTTTTTGCCGATAGCTTGGGCCTGTGACGGGGGATGACACATACATTTTTTTACTTTGGGAACTGAGAAGTGTTAATAAAAACAGAAATGTGTTTTTCTCTACAACCCACCAGTTGAATTGCTGTCTGCCCATCATAGCCTGATTGATTCAAGTCTGCTCCAGCAAGGCTCCAGATTTCCAGACCATCCAGGTCACCACTGACTGCCAGGCTAACACACACAAAATAAAAGCATTGATACAGCAAAGGGATTCATTTCCCCAAATCAGTATTAATATAATATACAGCAGGTGAAGAACTGGTTGTATAAAAAATGTTTTAAAAGACTGGGAAAGCATATCAATGGAAGATTCAATATCACTGAGCTATATGATCCAAAGGAGCTTGAGCTTCATCCTCATAGTGACATGTGCTTATCATACAAAAGGTGTGTTCCTGAAACTGGAAATCCGAACGGTCTCAACAAAACCTGTTCAGTGTCTTGGGCAGCAAAAAGAAAAGAAAACATGGGCCAGCCAGTGAGGCACATACTCACTGACATTAGAGATGCAGAACAGATCTGAAGCTATGCTGTCAGGGAGCATTCCTACAGTTTGTGTAACAGTGGGACAACTGGTTGTACCCGTTTCAGCTATGTAGGATGGGTCATTAGTGATGGTAGAACAACGAAGACCTTTTTGGCTGTGTTGTGTACAACTGTTTCAATACTTTTAAAAAAAAAGTGTCTGACCTGCACATTTCAGTTCCTGCTTCCTCCAACTCATGCCTGGAGAAGTGGGCTCCAGTCTTTCTCAGCAGCTTCACAACTTCCTTGTGTCTAGGTTAGAGAAAATGTAATCATAGAGTGTAATTACTACTGTACAACACAAGCAATTCTTTCTATTAATATGAAGGCCATCTCAACTGATCACTTTTTTGTATAATTTGCAAACCTTAAAAGAACCTAGTAACATTTACAAATCTATTTTCCAGATGACACGAGTCTCAAGGAATGTCGCAACATTTAATACAAATGATTAGGACAATAAATGTGTAATTGCAGCAATATTAAGACATTAGATTGTGATGCATTTGATTATGTGCCTGTGCGCAATCGAAAGCAGCTGCTGCAACACACAAACACCCCCACGCACACACACACACACACACAGACCGGGCTCTTAATGGCAATGGCAGACAGATCTAAACACTCAGAAGTGTGGTTACATTTCATTCCAATTGACAGTGACACTCTTTGTGCCACAAGTGCTTTCCACGTGAGGCAAAAACGTGTGGGTACTCCATCCCCGTCACTTAGACTTTGCTGAAGCCAGGGAGCTTACACATTTTAAAAGAGCTTATATTTAATGAGCATATTAGTTCAAATCAGCCCAAACAGACACAATTAAGTGTAATTAGCTATACAGGGAGCAATATAATGCTAATTTTGCACTCTGATGATTTTCAACTTCTAAATTTTGACTTGCAGGCAGGGAGAGAGTCAGTGTGGCAGTATTTGTCATTTGGCAAGTAAGAACAAGTTCGTTATCCCCCGCAATGAGCCGCCCACACAGGAGTCATCTGCAGTGATGTTCATAGTGACGAGAAGTCAGCGTTAAAACAAAACGGCCGAAAAGTTATCACCACTGCCCCACGGACTTTCAAAATATAAATTGCATAACAAAGCAGAAGGGGTTAGTTAATAGGAGTTCAATTTTATGCCTAATTGAGATATGGAGAGCAACAGCCAGACAAACTATTAAGGACTTCCTGTGGAGTATAAAGAAGTCAGTATCTCTCATCAGTGAACCAGCGAGCAAGCTGGTAGGACTGGTTCGGAGGGCGCTCCCCTCATTTTTTTTTCCACCTTTCTCGCTGCCTCTCCTTATATGGACGTCAGGCCTCGCTACAGTGTGAAATGAGACTCACAATGTGCTCACACATCCTGACAGCAACTCAAAACTCCAGTTCTATTACTTATTGTCATTTCATTGAAAAATATTAAGGAGGGGAATTGCTGCCCAAGCTGTGAAGCGTATTGCAGGAAGTGTAACAACAGGTGTTTGCGCTCCGCTGCATCCCTCTGCCATCACAAAAGAAACAAGTCCACACTTGCAGCACCAACCGTTGAGAGAGGAGCCATTTGTCGCAGTTCTGACACATACAACGTTTTCACCCTGAGGCTCAGCAAAGCACTGAAATATTATGCCTGGTATTCCCTGGCAGACATTTAGAGCAATGTCAGTAAATGACACAAAACTAAAAAGAAAAAAAAACAATAAATAAATAATAATAAATAAACAATGTCTTAAATTGTCAGATGACAATTTGCCTATATAGTTTATAATTCTTGTCTGGCCTCTAAACTCCATCATGAGCCCCTTCCTGGTTTCAACCTCCCCTCTGAAAGCCGCTGCTCCTTTCTCGTCATTTAATCAAAACCTACCTGCAGTTCTTATATTGAAATCTTCTCTATAGCAGCTATTAAACACATTTGCAGATGTCTAATGGCCAAAAAATGTGTGCGTGGGGGGGGGTGTAAATGCTGTGTTTGTAGCTTCATAAATTACAATATTACTGTAACAGACGTATAAAGACAAACACGCTGGCCCTTGTTTTAAAATAAGGCAAGTCTTACCTGAAGCGCACAGCGTTGCATAGGGGTGTGTCTCCATAGCGATCTTTAGCATGGACTGAAGCTCCATGGTTCAGTAGATACTGCACCAGTTTGAGGTGGCCCTCACAGGCAGCAATATGAAGGGGTGTACGACCATCGTAGTCATCCAGACATAAGTTACTGCCCTATGGAAAGGGAAAACCATCACTGTATGTGCTGCTGCTTTAAGGGTTAGTGTGGTGAGATTGTTTATTTATTTTATTTATAATTTATAAAACTTTTCTTTATCCTAAATCTCACGAAAAGACTAAAACTAAATGTTCTGAGTATGTTAACTAGTATGAACCAAAGCCTTAAGCCACTGGGTGATGCCAAATCTGTGGCTGAAAATATTTGTGCCACCCATCTGAGGAGCTACAGTGCTTAGCTGTTGAAGTTAAACCTGCAATACTGTACAAAAGTCTTCCAACAAAATCTCATTTCTGTATATTCTGCTTGGAAAATGGGAAATAGTTGCAGTGATTTGTTGAAACATGTTCAAACATAAAGGGAAAAATAGTAAATACAGCGGAAAAAAAAAAGGGGTGGGGGGGGGATGA